>CAUYQU010047346.1:0-29929 GCA_963574635.1 Cheracebus regulus | reverse complement strand
ATTTGAACTCAGACCTGAAACAAGCAAATTTAATAAATATTTACAGAACCTACCACCCCATATCCAGAAAACATATTTTTTCAATATTATACCTATTCTAAAAGTGATCACATAATAGGAAATAAATCACTTTTTAGTAATTGCATAAGCATTTTACAGATTTAAATGAAATCCCGAGCAATAGAGCAAGATTTTCGTTCTCTCTCCCTCTTTCTCTTTCTTTTTTCTCTTTTATTCTACTTCTGTCTCTCTCTTAAAAAAAAAAAAAACAAAAACTTCCTCTCTCTCTCTCAAAAAAAAAAAAAAAAAAAAAAAAAAAGAAAAGAGAACTTGTCTTCTTATGGAAAATGAAATAATAACATTGCCTTTTTGGTAATTTTATACTCTTAGCCAACTATGCCAGATCAGACTCTGTCTGTATGAAGCTTACAGGTGCATTATATACTCACAATGTCTCATGCTTTACTATTCTTCTGGGCCCACAATCACTTCAGATTTCAAAAAGTTGTCAAACAATTCTGTGTAGTTACTCACATTACAGTTTTTTGTGTTGTTTGCCTAAAATAATTATAAATCCACTATTCTATTTCATTAAGATTTCTTTTTCTGTTACATACAATATATTACATATCAAGAGAAAGTATTATTGAACCATAAAATTTTAAATAACAGATGTAAAGACTTTAACATAAGTATTTAAAATAAAAGCACTGGTTTCTTAATTTGGTAAGAAGGAGGACTTTTTAGGTTCTTTGTACCTAAGCACAGAATGTGATATTTAAACATTCAGTTTCTTGGATTTTGTGCTCTTCATTCCAGTCCCCTCTAGTTCTAATCATAAGAGGAACAGGACGTAACACACAATTACAATTTTTTTCCAAAGTAATTGTGATTTAAAGACACCCCTGGAGTAGAATAATACTCAGTAATTTAAAATGTGTTGGTAGTCTGAGTTTACATCTAGATAATTAGAGGATATTTTCCCTTCCAAAAGTCAAAGTTTTCAGTGTCCTAAGAGGGGTTGTATGTGTCGCTACCCAAATCTCATCTTAAATTGTAGCTCCCATAATTCCCACATATGTGGGAGAAACCCAGTGAGAGGTAACTAAATCTTGGGAGTGGGTCTTTCCCATGCTGTTCTCATGATAGTGAGTAAGTCTCACGAGATCTGATAGTTTTATAAAGGGGACTTCCCCTGCACATGCTCTCTTGCTTGCTGCCATGTAAGACCTGACTTTGCTTCTCATTCACCTTCTGCCATGACTGTGAGGCCTTCCCAGTCATGTGGAACTGTGATTCAATTAAACATCTTTCCTTTCTAAACTACCCTGCCTTGAGTATGTCTTTTATTAGCAGAATGAGAACAGACTAATACAGGCTCTAAATAATCAGTAATCATGCAAGTACCTTAAGAAATATTAATAAAAGTAAATTGAATTTTGTTATAATTACTAATACCTATCATCTATATTATTTTGACTTTCTTAAAAAAGTAGAGTGTGGACCTAACTTTACCTACTGATTTTTTTTTTGGACTGGCACTAGTAGATGAGTAAATAGAAAAATATGAGTTGTAAGTACCTCTTGATTTATTGCTGCCTTGCACTTCTGTGCCAGAGGTAATACAGTTGGGTAAGGAACTGCAGAGATCTATGGCTTCCTACAAATGATGACTCAATGGCAGTATTCCATTTTACTCTAATGGTAACCAAAATTTAACTAAGGAACTCTCCCTAGAAAGAAATTTAAAACAGGGAATATTTAAATGTCCCCAGTATCTGTTCTGGGGACATTTAAAAGGAGATTTTCTTTCACGTGATTGAAAACACCAAATAAAAGGACCAATAAAAATCTATCCTTCTAACATTACAAAATACTTTCAATGATCTATTGTTAACTGTGGATCTAATTTACTTCCTTTATCAAACCAACATTTTTTTCTGTCTAAATATATTTTCCATTCATTTCCACCACACCTCCCCACCCCCCACAGAATTTTGATTAGGTCTTGAGAGTGGCATCTGGAAAGTACAGAAATCCTTCTATTTAAAACAGACAATTACTAAGTGTATAACTATTGATTCAGAGAAGAAGGAAGATACTGTAACAATTTTGGAGCTTTTGCTTTGACTCTCAAGATGCTGGTAAGAGTGAGGAAATGGAGTTAAACCAAAACAAGTGATTTATGGAGAGCATATGTACCTACAGAAAGTTACTCCTAAAAGAAGTTTCCTAAGAACCTTTCATATGCTAATTTATTCAAATAACATTTAGAATTAGCCATCCACTTCTCCATATTTGACCATTTAATTGTTATAAAGGGTGTCTATTTTTGATAAAAGAATCTTGGCATTTGAATGCAGGAACAGAATACTAAGTTGAATATTGTCCCAATATTGTGATCATATGATCTGTCAGAAAATAAAGTGAAGAAAAAATTAAATATGTATTATTACCTTCTCTGTATATCTGTACTAAGCAGGTGGTAGGAATAAGCCAGCTATTTCTGTATTGACTTGGAGAATCAATTATAGAAATAATTATAAAAATAAATGCAAATAGGTACTCATTCTGGGCATATAAAATTATTTTTGCCATGAAATTCTTATGAGTTTCAATAATATCACTGAAACACACACATGCAGATATAATACATATCATCTCTGTCTCTTTCTATCACATACACGTACGCACATATACAGATACAGATACCCAAGTAGTCAGAGAAATCCTCCTTTTCTAATTACATCAGATATCTCTTTCCTTTCGCATTTCCTTTTTCTGATACCACAACTCAGGTCCTTATTTCTCGTATCAGTCAGGAGTAAGTCTAGGACTTGGACCGAAGTGGCAGAAGGTGAAGTGATGGGTAATTGGTATGATTGACCTTACTACATGTAGTCTTAAAACAGCCCCTGAGCAAAAAATACAGACCAGCCTTTCTCCGTAAAACAGGAAGGCCAAATGTTAGGTCTTTTTTTTTTTGCTTTTTTTCCCCTGAAATACACATAACTCTTTCTCCAGTCATTGATATGGTTTGGCTGTATACCCACCCGAATCTCATCTTGAATTGTAGGTCCCCAAATCCCCATGTGTCTGGAGGGACAATTGAATCATGGGGGGTTATCTCCATGCTACTGTTCTCCTTATAGTGAGTGAGTTCTCACGAGATCTTATAGGTTTACAAGGGGCTTTTCCCCCTTTGCTCAGCACTTCTTTCTGCCATCATGTGAAGAAGGTGTTTGCTTCCCCTTCTGCCATGATTGTAAGTTTCCCACGGCCTCTTCAGCCATGTAGCACTGTGAATCAGTTAAACCTCTTTCGTTTATAAATTACCCAGTCTCTGGCAATTCATTACAGCAGTGTGAGAATGGGCTAACACAGTCATCATTGTGAGTTCTTTATGTTTATTACAGGGTAAACATAAAAGTGCAAATGAAAGTTGGTTCATTTTTGACAAAAATATGTGTCAGATATTGTAAACTAACAGTAAACAATCTTAACTGACATACTGGATAAAATATGACAAATATTGTAATGTATCCTTGAAAAAATACAGTACAGAAATGTTCAGTGACTAATACCGAAGAAAAAAGTAGAAATGGGTAAAATGCAGTTAGTGATACTTGGATGTTCCCTGGGACATTTGTCAATCTTAAAGAAGAGCCTTGGAATCTCTAGGAGAAGTGATAAAAAGTCTTTCCTAAAAATCTCTCACAAATGTTTCAGGTTTGAATTTATACTACCACAAGGACAAAGAAATCCTAAAGGGAGATTAAACAAAAAAGTATTCCTGTGTTGTTACCTCATAAATTAAATCACTAAATTTTTCTGGAAGGGTATATTCTCAACAGAGGACGCTTAGAATTTATCAATACAAAGTCCTGTTACGTAGCAGCTCAAATCCATAATTATAAAACACATGAGGAAATCTGGAGTGAAAGTCAGTACAGAGATCAAGATCAAGATTAGAAATATCAAAATATTCTGATTATGCAATTCCAAACATATATTATAAAATGAGTATTTTAAATTATGAAAAATAAAAGATGTCAGAGCAAATATATGAAAGACATTAAGCAAAAGAACAAGACAGTTTTCAATGGGTACCAATTTTTAGAAAAATGTAGTAATTGAAATTAAGTAAATAAACCAATATATTAAACACAACTAAAGGAAGAATTAATGGGCAAACAGAGCTGAAGAAATTATCCATAATGTTGCCCAGAGAAGCAATGAAAAATAATGTCGTGAGAGGGTATATGGGATGTGAAAATTAGGGTGAGATGGTTCAACATTTGTCTCATGGGGGCAAAAAAATGAATGAGGCGCCAAGTGCCGTGTCTCACACCTGTAATCCCCACACTTTGGGAGCCCAAGGCAAGTGGATCACTTGAGGTCAGGAGTTTAAGAGCACCCTGGTCAACATGGTGAAACCCCATCTCTACTAATAATACAAAACATTAGTCGGGCATAGCAGCACAAGCCTGTAATCTCAGCTACTTTGGAGACTGAGGCAGGAGAATTGCTTGCACTCAGGAGGCAGAGGTTGTAGTGAGCCGAGATTGCGCCACTGTCCTCCAGCTTGGGTGACAGAGCGAGACTCTTTCTCAAAAAAAAAAAAAAAAGTAGAAGTAATCTTAAAAGATTAATGTATGAACAATGTTCAAGAATTGTGATATCATATGTATAGGTTGTGATACATTTCTAAATATTGACATGAATATTTTCTTTCTTTCTCTCTCAATAGGAAGCTAAGCATTTCTCAAGTAAGATGCACTTACTAGATTTTAAAAGCACTGCGTAGTCACTCTCCATACTTCTGTAAAATGATTCTATTTCATTTCTTCCTCTCTCTTACATTCTAAAAAATATTTTAACTGTGTGATAAATCCAGTGATTCAACAGTGGTGTAATATCAAACAAATCAGTAAGTAAATACAGTGAGTTAAAATGAGTAAGAGATAATTTATTATTTTTTTCTTTGTTAATTAAACAAAATTTTAAATGTTTATGAAACAAATATTTTTAGTGCTTACTATGTTTTATGTTCTATTCTAGGCACTGGGGATATAGTGGTAGCCATGTGAACATGTTTCCTACTTACATTATTGCGGCATAGAGAGGTGAGAGAAAGACCGTGCACAGTTAAGTAAATAAAGGAATAAAATAATCTCAGATAATTAGTGAAATGGAGAAAATAAAACAGGTAATATAGCTCAGAGGAAGAATATTTAGATTGGATGACGAGGCCTGAGCAACACAGAACAAGTCAGCCATGCAAGGTAAGAAGACAGAATATTTATGTAAAGGGATAGTTAGCACACAAGGCCTTATGTGAGCTTATATTTAAGCAACAGAAAAAAACAATGTGACTAGAATCTAATAAGCCAAATAGAGCAGTAAAACATACAATTAGAGAGGTAGATGGCCAGATTAAGGACTGCATGTAGGCCAGTGCCAAGAAATTTGGATTTGTATTCCAAGGACAATACAGTCATTGGAGGGTTTTAAGAAGTTGAGCGACATTATGATTTTGTCTTAAACATGCCTCTGGCTACTCTGTAGAAAACTGAAAGCCAAGGAAGGAGCAAAAACTGGAGTATCAGTTTCGGAACTTTCCAGGCAAGAACCACAGTCATTTAGACTGAAGTATAGTTGGAGATGGAGAAAACTGGATAGGTTTGGATAGTTCTGGAATATATTTTTAAGGTAAAACAAGACTTGCTAATGGATTGGATGTGAGTAATGAGTGAAAAAAAGGCATAAAGGATGATTGCTAGTTTGAAATTTTAGCAACTAAGTGGATATTAGTGGTATTTACTGAGATGGGCAAGACTGGAAAAGGAGAAATATAGTTTTACTATATCTGTATCAGCAGCTGTGTTGATTAGAACCAACACACATTTTAGCCATTTTACGTGGGACATATCTTAGGTATCTGAACACAAGTGTCAAATAGGAAGTTGGATGTGGGAACCTGTAGTTCAGTGGAGAGTATAGGACTAGAGATAAACACTGAGAATCATTATCACAGAGATCATATATGAAGACAGGGGAATCGGAGAGTACATAGGTAGCACAGCCGAGTTTAGGCTAGAGCCCAAGAAGTCCAAATATTAACAGTGGAAACTGAAGACCAGTTGCAACAAAATTAATGTTGCATTAATTTTGGATGGGATGGTTTAATTTAGTCTTTCCCAAGTCCCCACTTTATGCCACATTCTGTGCTTTGTGCCCCAGTGAACAAAATCAACTGGTTTGTGGTTTAGGATTCCATAGAATCATGCTTCTTTCCCCATCATTTCTGGATTCAGGATAATATCCCAGTAGCACCCTAAGGATTGGTCAATTTCCACCAGCCCTTTATTATTCCTGCCACTAAGCGTTTCTTACAGGAAACACTCTCCTTCATTTCCTCCCGATTCCTTTCAAAATCTAAAACTCATAGACTATTTCTTCAATAGGAATAAATAACATTATGATATTGATTTTCTCTGTTATACATTTTGGGAAAAGAAGATATAAAAAATTTACAATGTAGTTGCAGGTTAAAATTGTTCTCTTTATTTGATCCTATTTTTGCAAGTTTTAACTGAACACAGAAAATTGCAGTGGCTTCTTGATTTAGGTGACGGATTCTCAGGTTCCTCAAGAGTTAACCAATCACCACAGAAGTTGTAGACAAAGCAACAATGTTCATCTAACTCCAATAGAGGAAATAAGGTGAAAATAAAGAAAATCATGAGAATCCCTTTAATCCTAAATTAAATAGAAATATGTAGATAGACATCACTAGAAACAGATTTTGCGGGAAACATTCTGCTCCAGGGCATGCTTTATGACATTAGCCCAGGTAAATCTGCTTCAGTTTCAATGAATAAAATTGTAAATTCAGGACTTGTGCTTTAGCTAAGTTATAGTTTGGGTTTGTGCGCTGTTATTCTTTTTTAAAGCAAAATAAAACTGTGAATAAAGCATGCTCTCTAGAAGACATTATTGCAGTTGGTGCAAAATTGAATTTTTATCCTGTACCTTGGGGGATACAGTTTAACAAAATGCATTTTCCTCCATTATCATCATTGTTTCCATCTATGATTTTTTCCCCAACACTGAAATCATTTTTATGTAGCCATTGAAATGTGTACTGATGTTTGTCCTTTGACTTTTCTCTTTCTTGAGATAATTTGTAATTTGCTAAAACATTGTAAAGCTAGAGCTTTGCATATTTTCTGAATGTTTACTAATCTGTTTGTGCTAAAAATATTGCAAGTTTGCCATTTAATTTTACTATTATTTTCCCTGTACATTAAAAATGTATTTTTGGATAACTTTGCTTTGGAATATGAAGGGCTAATGTTAAAATTTACCTTTGCACTCTATTTAGAGGAATAAAATATACTGAGAAAATTGAATAGCTAACAGAAGATTTTAAAGAGAATGTTTATATACCTAAGTAGAGAAATGTTTTTGAAACATATTAAAATTATACCCTGAAAAATGCTGTTAAAAAGAAGGTAAGGGCCAATCATTGTTTAGGCCATTGCTTTGATTTCAGCTTAGGAACTTCCAAAATCTGCCCTCTTTTGTCTTTATCTTTCACTCCCAATTAGAAGGTGTAGAACATTGAACTTGAAGTAAACAGCTGTAGTTCCATTCCATGAAGTAAATAAATGGAATAAATAGAGGAAGTAAGATATAAAAGAATGCTACATGGTGGAAAAATGTGAGCCTTCAAGAAATATTAAGAAAAGTCCTCCACCTTTTCCACAAAATTCTACCTTTTCACTGAAATCAAGACATCTCATACTCACAATTTCGCTCATTTTTCAAGTGTAGATCAGTCTCTTTCTTTCTTCACAATTCCAAACTATTAAGAGGGAGAATTTTGATAATTTGATATATTCTTGAGTTTTCAATACCATTCCCAAAAGCAAGGGGATTAAAGCAAGTTTTTGAGAGCAGGAAGCAGGACTGAAAGAGTGTTTTGGGATAAGAGAGATTGACAAAGTTGGATTCTTCAGGGAAGAGTCTGCGGGGAAGGAGAATATTAATGAGTAATGTTATAGGGGAGATAAGAAAGAATATAGTTAAGAAACAGTCAGTTTGAAAAAATATCTAATATGAACTCTTTCCTCTTTATTTTGAGATGGAGTCTTGCCGTGTTACCCAGGCTGGAAAGCAGTGGTGCGATCTTGGCTCACTGCTACATACACCTTCTGGGCTCAAGCGATTCTCCTGTCTCAGCCTCCCAAGTAGCTGTCATTAAAGGCACGCACCACCATACCCAGGTAATTTTTGAATTTTTAGTAGAGATGGGGTTTCACCATCTTGGCCAGGCTGCTCTTAAACTCCTAACCTCGTGATCCACCTGCCTCAGCCTCCCAAAGTGCTGAGATTACAGATGTGAGCCACCGTGCCCAACCTTTCCTATTTCAAAATGTCCCCATGTTCCTTCATTCATTCTCTTTCTTACATCTGTTGCAGAAGTTTTAAGCTAATTTGATAACCATTAGGCAGACTGCAGTCACAATTGCCTTGATTCAAAAATTCTTTAACGATTGAAAACACTTTCTCCTTTTAACATTTTCTTCATTGTCTTCCATGGAAAAGGAATTTTTTTCTGATTCTTGTCTATTACAATGCTGTAGCTCTGGAGCTCAACAGATTAGATTTGAATTAGGAGTTTGCCATTAGCACCGTGCTCTTGTGAAAATTAGCAAATTACTTACCCTCTCTGAACTTCAGTTTTCTCATATATAAATGGGAATAGTAATAGCACTTATTTCATAAAATACTGTTTTTGGATAGATTAGTGCTGGGAGAAGGTCTTGATGTGTGTGTGGAGTATATATTGTTTGCTGAGAGGTGATAGCAAGGAACACAGAGCCATCCGCAGGCAGAAAACTACTAGAATAGTAAGCAATATTTACCAGTCATGCACTAGTTAAACCAGTTCACAAAACATAGGACATATGACCTTGTCCCCACTGCTGACTTGCAAAGAGTGCTTTCTAGCTTATTTCTATTTTAGCAGTGAACAGGCACTATCTGCCTGTTTAGTCTGTCTCTATTCTATGAAGAAACACTGACCACCCACTTATTAAAAATAATCACATGTTCACAAAGAATAAATACATGGGTCAGAATCTGCTCTGAGCTTTCAGCTGGGGAATGCTGTCAGCCTCCTGACGTCCCACTCTGATTCCACTTTTGCACTCTATCTTTGTGTCTGTTTCTTAATTCCTTTAGCACTGCCTGGGTTGGGGTCTCCATGACTGAGCTGGTCTCGGCAGTTAGATAGGCTTACCGCCACCATTTAAGTTTGAGCCCTATTACCTGATTTATAACACTGTAGATTGGCTTACCAATATCTGAAATTTAAATAAATCACAGAAAAGTATGTCTTTTTTTGGTATCTGGCTTCTTCTTGGAATTGTTATACCATAGTGATTTAGAATATGGAGTCAAAAAGCCAAATTTCACTTCTAGTGTCACTGTTTATTCTCTCTGTAGTTTTCACACTGATGAGACTTGTTCCTCTGTAAAATTTGGAATCAGAGTATCTCCCTTACATGATTGTCACAAGGAATAAATTATCTAACATACATAACATAAACTCATTTCAGTTCCTGGCACATACTAGTCATTCAATAAATGCTAGTTGCTATCGTATTATTACATTTATAAGAGAACATTGTCCCTTTGCCTCCCACACAATTAGCTTGTATAATTCGGGTTACATATAAGGAAAAATTATAGTGTAGTAATTTTTTTAAAACCCAAGTACTCATGCCTATAATCCCAGCACTTTGGGAGGCCGAGGCAGGTAGATCACAAGGTCAGGAGTTCAAGATCAACCTGGCCAAGATGATGAAACCCTGTCTCTACTAAAAATATTTAAAAAAAAAAATTAGCTGGGCATGGTGGCTAGTGCCTGTAATCCCAGCTACTTTGGAGGCTGAGGCAGGAGAATTGTTTGAACCTGGGTGGCAGAGGTTGCAGTGAGCAGAGATTGTGCCACCACACTCCAGCCTAGGCAATAGAGTGAGACTCCAATTCAAAAACAAACAAACCAAAAAACCCAAGTATTTGGGAAGTAGACATTATAAGCACAGGGAGGCAATATGCCTGTGAGGTAAGTTACCTGAAATACAGCTAAACTGGTTAATTTTAAGAGACAGGATTCTGCAAATGCATGAACAAAAACCATGAAAGTAACATTGGCAGTAGAGAGAAAAAAATACAGAAAATTTGGTCTATCAGTGTACTGATCGAATCATTATTCATGCTTCTCACAGTTTTGTTTTTGTATTTCACTGTTTTCTTAAACATTCTGACAGCAAAGGAAATTACTATATGTGCAAATTGGGTATCTCTTCTTAAAATTTTGAATCAGCTGGGAACTGCACTCAACTGAACCAGCAAAATTTAAAACAAATAAAACACTATTTATGATAAAGCATTTAAGAAAATCACAAGTAGGACCAGCAATTTTTCCCATCCCATACAGCTCAAATGTAAATGATTCTAAAATGTATGTGCTGTGTTTACAAATGTGTCCTTATTGAGATTCTTAGCTGCATTACTTGTTTGCCCAGAGCCCTAGAACTTTATAATAAAATAGAAACTCTCACTCTCAATTAGGGGATTCATTTCAATTAAGAAAGGAAAACTAAAGAATAATTGTCAGCACCTTTTACTTATTTTTTATTAAATGCTGTGATAAAACGTATTTTAAGAAACCAGACATTATATTAAGAGGCTTATACTAAGGAAAGAGTAGGGATTTGGGGTTTCAGACAGAGCATAGTTTGAAAATCAATACTGCCATTACTAGTTTTAGACTTTGGCCTGTTTTCCTCATCTTTCAAAAATAATGATTGTGAAGATTAAAGAAAATAATGAACACAAAACATCCCTCACACTGTCTGGCACAAAGTGGTTTCTTAGTAATAATATTTTCTTTTTTCTGTCATTCTATTTTTAAAAAAAATATTTACTCCTAAGTAATAGAAATTTCCCAATACTGGTATTTGCCTGGTGTGTATATCATGCAATATATTGCAAAATATATTAAGGCCTTTTAAATCAGTATTTATCAAGCATATAAGAGACTGAACTTCCTTCTATCAAAAGTTAGACACAATTATTTAAGCATAACTTTTCTGAAATGTGTCTTCATTCTAGAATACTCTTACCTGACGAGGATAGATGGGTATTATTCTTATATGATGCTATTTTATTTTAACACAAAGACAAATATATGTACACTGAACTTATCTCAGTATATTATTCCTACAGTGTTTTTACAATGTCAGGAGTATTCTATAATATTTTATGTGCCAGCCACTCTTCTCACATACATAATCTAAAACAATATCCAATAGCAACTTTTAATATATCTTTAGCATTGAACTTATTATGTTGGAATTAGGTAATTTTTTATGCACGTGAATGTTCTATTTTACATTGAGCTTCTCCAAATCTGGAAGTTTGTACTTGGGCCAGTAACCTGATATGGAAATCATTTACCACTTCAAATATACATTATTACATTAAATATAATTTTTTAATGTCAGAAAAATTAAACTAATTCAAGACGAGCAACACATCTGGTGAGTAAACAGAAGCAAACTCAAAAAAGGTATCAAAAAAGATATTAAAGGAGACTGCTGGAACTGAGAGCATTTAAAAAACAACAACTACAACTCACTAAAGATGAACCAAAATATAAAACTCACAAGCCACAAAAGAAAGGAACCCACCGTAAGAAAGAATAAGTAGCTACAACAAGCAGAAAAATTTACTTACCAAGAAATTATAGGAAAGCCCAGGGCTGGTTAATTTCAAATCCTAGTAGAGTACCAGGGGAGCAGTTAATTTTCAAATTTGCTGGACGTCAGTATCTCAATGATATTAATCCATATATAAACTCATATTTTGGATTAAAAATGTCTAAGGTTTCTAATATGCTTTCAGCATCTATAGTACAGAAAAAGATGAAAAACTTTTATCTACCATTGGATCTAAATCTTTTATTTAAAAATATGTGAATGAATGAAATGTATAGTATGTTTGCCTGATTGACTACCATCTTTTACTATCTGCAAGAAGAAAATATGAAACTCATTTTTAATAAATTGTTTATCAAATGCATTTGTAAGGTAATATGGCACAATGAAAATTACAGTAAGGTTCACTAAGCAGCCTTATACAAATTCAATAAATGCTAGATTTCTTTAAAGACAGCATCAGTTGTTTAGATAAATGAAGTAGGTTTCCTGACCAGAGGTTACTGGCACAAATCAATACAATGAAATATGCATTCGGTCCATATGGTATTTCAGTAATGGGTGCTTGAAATTCAGTACACAGCTTTGCTATAAATCACAGACAGAAATTATATTAAAAGAAAGTTCGTTCTGTGATTTGAACTCAGAAATCAATGGAAATGTACACCAAAAATAAAATACTTTTAGACATATACATCAAAAGAAAAATGATTTGTGTCATTGCCATTCATATTTCATCTTTTTGTTTCCTCTGTCCAGCTTACATTGGATCCTTTCCATGTCTCCCTTTCCCCACACAGAAATATACAAGCATTCCCCATTGGGAAGAAAGCCACACATGCTATCCTTATTAAAAATATAAGAAGGGCAAAAACCAGAGTAGCCAGAACCTGACTATGAAATTCCTTGCTGGGAGAAAAGCGGGATGTGGCTTTTGCTGGTGGAGGGAGAATATGTTTTGAAACAGGAAGTTTTAGGGATTAGAATTGGAAAAAGATACCATAAAACAACCATGATGCTAGTTCGCTGAAGTTGAATTTTAGTTATTTTTTATACACACTTACTCTAGGGTTAAATAATGGCAACTTTTTACTACCATATATTAAAACTCTTATTGCCACATATCGTGGGCTTCCCTGCATGCTTGCTTGCATAAACATGCAGACAAGAAACACATGCAGCAAAACTCTGCAACCACAGTTGTGCTATGAGCAGAAGCTGCTGTGATAAACTGACTGGGTGATGTTCAGTGACCTAAATCAGGGCTTAGAATAAGGGTGGGTGCGTGCGTACCTTCATCAAATGAAAAGTAGGCCAAATATATGTGTTTACTTTTTTTTCTACCACAGCTGCAAAACGTCTTTGTGTGTGTGTGTGTGTGTGTGTGTGTATGTGTACACACACAACTATAAAAATAAATATGCCATTAACCTGAAAAAGAAATGTACAAGGTGGGTTTCCATCAAAATAGACATAAAACAGATTAAATATTAAACTCCAGATTGGGACATACTTTGCGTTCCTGTTCAATTCCCAATAATATATTAGGGCTGTAATAAATTCCCTGAGAATACACAGCATAGTGTTTGTTTGTTTGTTTACAATAATTAAGGTAGGGGTGAAAACAAAGACTTTTGTCTCATAGAACTGTACCCTTTAAGACTACCACCCAAATATAAAATAAATCCTAAACTAGCAAACTATGTTATTTTATTCTCAATTGAAAGCATTTTCTGTGGGTTTGTGTGGAAACAGTGCCTATGAAGATCATCATCAATATCCAGAACTGTCTAAACAAAAGTAGCCAGATTATACTGGCTCTTTTACTCTAAAATATGGTTGGATATAATACAATGCCACTTACTACATAGGCATCATTGAAATCATTAAACATGAAATGGAAATAGCCCTTTGTTAACGTTTCTAAAATGAGAGCTAAATTGTTGTATGTTGCAAAGTTGAAAGGAGGTATTTGCTGTCTGACACCTGAAGAAAGAACATAAACAGGCAACTTCCATTACCACCAGAGGCAAATGGTGAGAGTGCCTGCATGTTAACTGACAGCATTTCTCTTGATGTTTCAAATTAACCAAAGAATTCACAACACAAAGAATTTCAGTACTATGCACACACAAAAAGATTCCTAGGGAATTAAATGTGAGTTTTTGGAAAGGTTCTCTGTGTCGAGAAATCAAATAGTAAATGCATAGTGACCCTGTGATCTTGCAAGCAGAAGAGACCTGTGGAATCACTTAGACCAACCCTGTCATTTTACAAGTGAAGAAACAGGCCAGGAAAATGTCAGTGAAGTATCCCAGGGCCACATAGCGAATCCACGTCTTATGACCACATTCACAGGACCTTTCTGCTATGCTGAGGTGTCCGAGCCAGCGGAGTAGAGAAAAGAGATTGTACAGCCAAATTTTAGATGGAACTCAACTGTATCCCAAATCACATAGATGGTACTTTCTTTTCTTTTTTTTGGCCAGAATGACCTAGAGTCTGTTTCTGTTGTACAAATAGACAAATGACCCTCTTTTGTATTTTAATAATCATGTATTATTTCAAATAACAAATTTGCTTTTTGTAAATTTGGTATTTTTGGCAAGATCAAGTGTCATATGATACCACCCAGCATCTCAGACACCTGGGCCCACTGAAATTATTGCCTGATTTTCTATGTTTGTAGCTTCCTGTACTTTGCATTGCCAGAATGGCAGCCACTGTGGTTGCCTTCCCAGCACACAGCCCTTACAGGTCTGGGCACAGATAGAGACTCTCATCCCCCTAAGGCTATTAGTATCTCAGTCTGTCCTCTTTGGTAATCTCCCTTCACATTTCCTACAGTTATTTTCCCAGCCTCAGGCCACTCTTCTCAAGGCCTTCATCTCATCCCAGTCACTACGCAAAGGGGTTTAGACTCTCACTCCACCAACTACAACTTCCATCCCAAATTGGTCTTCATGCACAACTGTCTTCATTCTATTACATATAGTTTTACTTACATCTGTTCTTCTCAGAGGACCTGACAGACTTCTCTGTTCTTATGCACCACCCCCCAGAAGAGTACCTATTTTTTAGCACATAATTTCACATCTTTGATAAGACCATCTAATAAATTATGGGCTCTGATGTACCAATATGTTAGAAATTTCTGGGGCACTTTGTGTACTCTCAAGAATTTCTGAAGACAGTACCTTAAAACAGGTAAATAAATCTCACTAAGAACATGTCAGAAGAAAGATCAGTGGAGGGATATAGTTTGGCAGCAGAACTTAGCAGTGCACCTCATATTAAACCAAAATGCATCAGATAGTCCCTCTTGATGTAGGGTGGTAACTCCATGCAGCTATTTGTGATGAGGAGAGTCATTCTGGGCAAACAAGTTATAAAATATCTTGCAGCATCTTGTTTTAAAGCATGTTTCTGCATTTAACTGGTTAGTAATAAGCAAGAGATGATTGGCACAAATACAATTAAAGGGAACCTTATTATAATGGACTATGCTATCAGAATTTTATTATTAAAGGCTTATTCATCACTATCTGAAAAAAAAAACAGAAATTGTGCCAGATATAAACTCTCTGTTTTGAAAAAATCTGTGAAGCCCATATCACCTATCTGCTTATCAGCTGAACACTGGTGGCAATCTTGGCTCTGTCCTTTTTAAACTTTGTGAACTTGGTCAATGTATAGTTTCCTTAAGCTCCGATTTCCTTACTTGTAAAGTGGAGGGAAGGGATATCTGACTCTGAGGATTGTTATGAAGATAGAATTAGATAACATTTTTAAAGTAGTAAGCATGCTGTCTGCCACATGACAGTCACCTTATAAATGACAAGTTTTATTATATTTTGCAATGAGTTTGCCCTTTATATATAATACATAATCACTGATACCACTCCAATTTTGGACGTTAGGGGATGGATCCACATTTCTAAAACTGAGAGAATTTTCAGGGAAAGAGTAGAATTTTCCCTTGCAACAGTTTTTTCTTCCTCCTTTAGAAATGGGTATTGCATAGCTCTGTTGAGAATTCACTTTCTATTATTTAAAACACTGTTTGATTGGATTCAAACTCTCTTCTGACATCTTCTCAAAGGACAATCCAAACTCTTCAATTATCTTTTTCACATACATCTCAAAAGGTATTTTAAGTGCCTGAAAGGCCGTAATTCTTTTCCCCTAAAGTTTTGAATTCCATCTGATGAAGATATTACATGAAGTGGAATAGTACCATGTTGCAGAAACAATAGCTTAAATTAACCTGTCACTGTGTTCCGTCAGGTTTTTTCTTTTCCTTCATAAAAGTTGATTCAGTGCTTTGAAAGGGGCAAGATTGGCAAGGGTGAAGAATTAAGGTCTTTACGTCAAAAAATAGGTACTGACGAGAATGAGTAGCAATATCCTTAAAATTGTTGGTTACAGAATGTCGAAGACATTTAGGGAAGGACTGCCTTAAGGGAGTGGTGGTAATTGAGTCTTTCTGGTACATTTAGTCTAGGGACATATCCTAGGAAGGATAATCAGCTCTATTCAACACGGTGAGTGCTGGTTTTTAATTAAAAACAAACAAATCTATCTTCATCATCTCTTAGATACATTGTGTTACAAAGATTAGAACCATCATATCAAATTACATGGAAGAAAGAGTTTTGACAGGACAATTTACCCTTAAAGTTTCAAAATGTGAGACTCAAGCCTAAAATCATTCTTATCATCCTTTAATCAACAAATACTTACGAGGTAGCTATCACCTGCCAATCTTTTAATTCACATGAGGCACTAAGAGAAAGACAGGCATGCTCCCTGTTTCCATGGAGTTGAATGGAAAGAGGGAGAGATATGATAGAAATAGAAACACATACAAATTTAAAAGATAATTACCTGGCTGGCCGACATCAGGGGCATATGACGTATATGATCACACAGGGCCCTGACTTTAGAAGGGTCACACACTCGGCTTTATGCTTTGCTTTGCCTTCCTGAAACTCTTTGTAAGTTTTCACAAGAGGACTGAATTTTCATTGCATTTTGTACCAGACCAAATTATGTATTTGTTTATTTATTTAGGTATCGTGTAATTATATCGCCAGTCTTGTTCAGATAGCAATAACTGCTATGAAGGAAGTAAAACACGGAAATGACTTACAGAAAAACAGCGGTTATGAGTCACAAAGTTACTCTGGATAGCATAAAAAAGACCTCTCTGACTGTAATTCCAGCACTTTGGGAAGCTAAGGCAGGCAGATCTCTTGAAGCCAGGAGTTTGACACCAGACAGGCCAACAGGGAGAAACTCCATCTCTAGTAAGAATACAAAAATTAGCCAGGCGTGGTGGCACGCATCTGTAATCCCAGCTACTTGGGAGGCTGAGGCATGAAAATTGCCTGAACCCAGGAAGTAGAAGTGGCAGTGAGCCAAGACTGCACCACTACACTCCAGCCTGGGTAACAGGGCGAGACCCTGTCTTAAAAACAAAATAAATAAATAAAATATAAAATAAAAAAACCATCTCTAATGAGATGATTTGTGAGCCAAGAATTAAAATATTTGCTAAATAAGTGCATCTCACTTCATTCCCTTACAAGCAACTGAACATAAATTCAACAAACACTGATTTAGCACCTATTCTGTACAAGAAGCCATAAGATGATTACCCTCTAGGGATTGGCAATAGGACGCCATGTTTGACCCAATAAATTTAAGTTGAAAAAAAGTACTCAGGTAGTTCTGAGTATGCTCTTTAATAGAGACACTCAGAGATATGAGTATTTCAGAAGTAGAAGTGAAAGAAATGTTTGGAACAGCAAGAAAAGCATTTTAAAGCAGGGAAACGCTGATTTCATTGCCCCAGTTAGTAGGATGGGATGGGGAGGCAAGGACTTCTTTTCCAAGGAGAACACAGCATCAACTGAAGACCCAGAAGGAAAAAAGCAGAGTGTATTTGAGTAACAGTGAGTAATGTGTACGCTTATTTACAGGATAGGATAGATGTAGGAAATATTTTTGAAAAACAAACAACTGAGTGCATTCTTATCTCCTGCCTTTCTCTTCTTGCCTTTACCTAATAAATTGCCAAGTCCAGTTAATTGTATCTTCTAAGTATCTCTTGAGGGCACTGCCTCTATGCTACATCCAGCTGCCATCATCTCATTTCTAGGTGACTGACTCAACTTCCCAACTCATCTGTCTTTAATTAGGCCTCTTCCCCAGATCAGTTCTCTTGTCTGAAACCAGGGAACTCATTCTAAGATGAAAATCTGATTGTGTCACGGTTGGGTTTGACATCTTTCCATGCAGTGTTATAAGT
Organism: Cheracebus regulus; assembly: GCA_963574635.1. Lineage (NCBI taxonomy): Eukaryota > Metazoa > Chordata > Mammalia > Primates > Pitheciidae > Cheracebus > Cheracebus regulus. Next base: position 11,821 of record CAUYQU010047346.1, on the reverse strand, counting down.
GGACACGTCTTGATTTTGAAATAAGGCAGAATGTGATTTGAGCCCCAGCTCTCCCACTTAATAGCTGTGCTCTTTAATGAGCTACGTGGCCTCTCTGATCTTTAGTTTCCTCATGGGGAGTTTACGATAATGAAATAAATAATGTATATAAAGTGTTAACACTGCCTGGTGAACAGACAGTATTCATTGAATGCTACTATTCTCAGAACAAAGTCCAGTTCCTCTGTGTGGCTTTTAAGGCTCTAACATAGCTGGTTTCTGGTTTCCTCTTTATTGTTACTCCTTGCTTTATTCTCCACTTCCACAATGTGCTCAAGGACGTGCTCCCCTTTTTCCTCAGGACTTTAACACGCTCTGCTTTCTCCTAAGAACACCTGTCTTCTGTTACTTATTTGTATCATTCACTCAGTCTATTGCTGTTCTACCCATTTGATAGGCAGAAATACTCAGACACTAATTAGCCAGATGACTTTTGAAAATCACATGTGGGTAGCAGAATAAAGTCCTAAACCAGTTTGTGTTGGTTCAAATCCTGTTCTCATTTCCTGTGAGACTTATTATCTCACAATTTTTAGACGTTCTCTTGGACAATATTTGGGGTTTTCTCTCAACACAATTATTCTCGAAATATAAATTGTGTCTGCTTACTCATAGTTAATCTGGGTTTCTACTAACAGCTCATGTATACCAAGTAAGATCGGTGAACAAATAAACCAATAAACAAAAACCTGGACATCCCGCCTCCCCTTCCAAGCATAATCTTCAATTTTGGGGTTAATAAAGCTGTTATCCCATTCTTTGGTGGACACATCAGGCAGCCATGTTTAAGTTTCACTTGCTTCAACTATAAAATTGGTGCTACAGAAGCAGACTGTTATTTTTAAGGCATTTAGGGAAAGCTCTCACAGATAAAAATTTAAATGGAATGTTAATCTGCTTGGCAAAATTAGAGTTTTAATCTTAAAGTCTGAGCTAAAGTAAATTCAGATTGATATAGATTCATTCCACAAACATCAATAATTTTCCATTATGTTAAAATCAATCCCAATTTTACATGCAAACAACAGATTCAAGTAAAAACCTTAGAGGTTTGTGTTCTACCACAAGCATACATATTTTGGGTCTGTGCAAATTCTAAAACAATTGGAACAGCTGCATGTTCTCCTTGCTAAGGAGGGTACAATTTTGCTTTGATGCCTCCAATTCTAAAAAAACTCCAGTTCATTCTTTCTAATTAGCCATCATATTTAGTTTGAACTCAACATCTTAAAAAAAATCAAAAGAATCCTGAGGGAAGATGGGTTAAGAAATTATAGCCACAACAAAACTTGGTTAAAAGCACATGAAATTATCTGCAAATCCCATATTTGTAGTGATATGTGATATGCTAGTCTATTTTTGAAAACTGCATTAGAAAGACATTTAACCTCTTCAAAACTCAAGTTTTGTCATCTATAAAACGAGATCAACTTGCCAACTTTTCGGACTTTGCATCAGGATTAAATAAAATATTGTGAAAGCATTTTGAACGTACATATGCTAATAAAATATAATGTGAGATCATTTCATACTGGAAAAGGCAATACATCCTTCAATTCTCGTTTCTGTTGATAAAACATCCAATTAGGTCCTGTTTCCAATTGTCATCTAATTTTTTGCTTCACCTGAAATGTTTTTCCTACTCTCCACCCAAATTCTCTAAACATTCATTTTATCTATGAAATGTTCTGACTCTTACAGCACTTGTTTATCCCCTCTCTTCTGTATAAGAGAATCTTTTCAACTTCAATCCACATACATCAGATTTGCATGGCATCGTGTTATCAGATCCTTAAGAACAGAGCAACTTCACATTGCCTCTGGGTGCACAGCAAAGTGCTAAGCATGAAGGAAATGCTCAATAACATGTTTCTGAGTGGATTCATTCACTTCTTGAGAAGGCTGTCTGGGTTTTCTGTTTAGCCATATTCATAGGATATACTTTGTTATGTCTAAAATTCACCTAGCCCAGAGTTAGCCATGTGTAGATTAATACTAGAAAAAAACAGATATAACTCACTGGTCATGTTAGGATTTAAATATCTCTTGCAACTTATATTAAAGACAATAATAGCTCTTATTTGAAGATTAATCTACAGTGAGAGACATTCATTAATATGGTGACTGGCAGTAGACTGACTTAGATTAGAATCCAACAATTTCTAGTTATTACCCTTGTAACTTTTGAGAGTGACCTATTTTTTATCTCAATTTTCTTATCTGTAAAATGGCCATGCTATTACCCACCTCAGTAAGATGTTGTGAAGTTTAAATGAGACAGCGTATTTACTATTGGCTACAAGTGTTAATGTCTATATCATAAGACACCTGAGCAACTCATTCATTTATCCATTTACTATGTATACAAAGATGAATTAAACATAGTCTTTGCTCTTGAGCATTGAAAGTGAGATCAGGTCTATAATTGGATCAGTAGTAATATCGCTATGTTAGAACCGGACTGGTTTAAGAGTACAAGAGAAGAAATGATTAATTTTGCATGGAACTTCAAAAGAAGATATGATAGAAGAAGAGTTATTTGACTTGGGCTTTTTAGTTGATAAGCAAGCTTGTTTTAATAAGTAGAAAGAGTGTAGTGGAGAAGGATATGGCTCTCTAGATAAGTGTAAATGATCAGTAGGGCTTAATTTTGCAGAAGATTTTGTGCCAAAATTGAATGAGAACACACACATGAAGATACTACAAGAGTACTCTATTGTAAAGTTGGGTAGGCTTAGTTTTATGGATTCTAAAGATAGACCCCTTATTATATACACACACACACATATATATAAAAAGCCAAGTACTGTCTGTATCATTTATCTGTAACATAAGGACATACACCTGGAAAATGAAAATGATCTCATTGTAAAAATGAATAATATATTAAGATAATTAAAATGTCTTATCAGATTTAATCAAGCTACTTCTAAACAATTAAATAGGAGTAGCTGGTTTTAAAATAGCTTATGATGTACTTGTCTAGTCATATTAATGAATCTTCAAAAGATTTTTTTTTTAGTTGCTTGATAAGTGAAAGTAATGTTATCTATTTCAGAAATTATAAACAATGTAAAATCAGGTCCATGACATTGAGAAGGTTTAGGAAAGCTATAATTCTGCTTAGAAGTAGACAGTTTAGAAAAAGCCCCAATATGTATATTGTTTATAAACTGTAACAGAAGCAGTGTATCATCCTTTCTTTGTTTACAATTTTGGTATTATAAGAAAAATAAAATCCAGTTTATTAGTTATTGGAATTTGTCAAGGATTTTTCATGGCTGGACCTACATTAACACAGATGGTAAAATTACAATTTGCCTTCATAGATGTGTTCATTCACAGCAAGAAATACTTTATAAAGATGACTGCAAGGAAAACAAAATGTAATTATTATTTTATTTTTAAAAAATATTAAACGCTTATTAATAACATTTGAATTTAAGAAAAATGTTTTATAAAGCATTTTGCTTTATTTATCAACAACTGAACAAAGTATAACATCAAAATGCTTTTAGTTAACTTTGATCAAGCACAGATATAAGACTTTCTATGTAACACCTAAATTTCCATGGTAAGGAAAGGTAGTATCTCCCAGGTTATAGCAAAAAAAACGATCTTTTAAAAATTCTGTAACCAGGTTACACTGATCTTTTAAAATGTACATAGTATAATGACTACCAAACAGTATAATAAAGATTTGTAAAATTTATCCTTGTTAAAATTTAGCCAAAATTATAGACAGATTAATCACTATAAAGTTTAATATTTTAGAAAATAATTTTAATTTTAATTGCCTCAAAATATCAACTTATATTCTTTAGTGGATCTGAGGTGTGAGCTATTTTAGTTTTCACAAGATTAGCTTTAATGAACAGCAAATATTTAGTAAACTTTTATAAGATAAAGCATGTTTTTTCATTGCTGAAAATAGGGAGTAAAGAATTTCACTGTGTGTGCGACTAGCTGGTACCGCTTCCTCTAGAGATCTGTTATAATAATAGATTCTTGCACATATTGGTGATAGGTCTTAAAGCAGTATTTCTAGACTACTGCCATTATGTTTTAAAAATACCTATGCTATAATTGGGCAATATACATAAAAAGTTTTACAAATGTAAATAACTTTGGGTCTAACAAACAATTTGTTTGAAAACATTCAGATACTTATACAAATATGTGTGTGCACTGATGTTTAAGGCAAGCTTCTTTGTATTAGTGAAAGTTGGAAACAATATCCATTGATGAGAGACTGAACAAATAAAGTATTTACCTCTGCATGCATATGATGACATCCGACATAACCACTAAAATAATAATGTAGCTCAATATTTATGACATGGAAAGATGCCCCTGATTATATTTTAAAAAACCAGTATACCAAGTTGCCAAATAACCGTGATCTCATTTAGGTATCTATATATTTGTAAAGCAAAAAATATCTTTGTGTAAATGCAGATAATTTGGTAAAATATTTGACCAGTCATTGACAGTGATCTTTTTTCTCAGTGGTATAATTTTTATGATCTCTTTAATACTTTATGCTTTCATAAGGCTGCCATTTGGTTTACATGCCTTGTCCATAATAGAAAAATATATAGCTTCTGCAAACACTTTACTTCCATCTATCTAAAAACTGTCAAGTTTAATGGTCAATTATATATTTGTAAATATACAATTTATGAGGTCTAACAGTTCATGATGCTACTTAGAGCTGTCCCATCCGTAACCCCCACAGACATAAATAATTGCCCTGCCTTTATATATTGCTTTTAACAAACATTAAACATTATTTCTAAAAATTAAAACACTTCAGTTCTTAAGAAAAGTCACTAAGTAGCAAGTAATATTATTGTCACTGTGAAAATAAATTTATACCAGTGTTAGATACAATATAAACAGGAAATATGCACATAATGTTAAAATAATAATAAAACATTAAATATATAATTCCAAATTATTTCCCTCTCCCTTTTTCTTAAGAATCAAGAGAAAGACTTTAAGACTGAGTAAGCCATAAAATATTTCTGAACATGAGTTGTTAAGATTTGAATTGCTTGAAATGTCATTGTGTGCCTCACCTGTGGTCCTGCCAATTTCAAATGCAACAAAAATGTTTTCTTATTCTTTGTTCAGGGCAGAAGATAATCTGAGCTTAGAAATATACCCCATGCCTCTGGCTCAGCTATACACCACTTGGGATTTAATGTTCTTTTTCATACAGGTTTGTCACATCATTTTATAATAAACACTGAACTGGCCAAAAGTGAAAATGATACTAATCAAAAGAAAATATTCATACAATACAGTCAGGTGTACTCTTACTAAAAGCTCGCAATTATTTAAGTATACTAAATTCCTTTAAATTGTACTTTTTAATTGGGTAAATTTTATGGTGTATAAATTATATCTCAACAAAGATTTTTTTTTAATGAAGTACTAATATGCACTACAACATGAATAAACTTCAAACTATCATGCTGTATGAATAAACCAGACATAAAACCCCCATATATTGTATAATTCCATTTAAATAAAATGTCTAGAACGGACAAATCTACCAAGACAGAAAGTAGATTAAGTGGTTTCCTTTGGAGTGAGGGATGAATGGGAAATAAGTTTTCCTTTTTGAGATGATGAAAGTGTTTTTGTTTTAAAATTAGATTGCAGTGATGGTTACATAACTCTGTAAATATACTAAAACAATATTGAATAGTACATCCTAAATGGGTCAGGTTTATCATATGTAAATTGTATCTCGATAAACTAAAAAAATGTTAAAAAAAAAAAAAAAAGCTTGTTTGGTATTGTAGCTAATAGGATTTGACACTGGCCTCTCAGCAGTCCTGGCACATTATTGGCACACAGTATACAAGAATTTTTTCTTCTTCCTGATGATGAAATGATGATCAGAGATAATGTGTTATGGGAAATTAAAGCCTGATCCAGACTGATGGGAAAGAATGAAGAACCAAAAAAAAAAAAAGAAAAGAAACAACAACAAAAACTGTAGATGACACCAGTGTTGAAGAAAAAAGAAAGAAACCAGTAGAGAACGTGAAGAAGTAATGAAAGCTTTTGACGTTTAAGGACAGGTACTGAAGTCACACATTTGAGAATATCTGTAAACATTTGTTCAGTATGTACTAAGTGATTGGCACTGTACTAAGAGCTTTGTATGCATTGCTTTGTTCACTATTCAGAAATATGTGAGATAAGTACAATTACTATCTTTATTTTGCAGAAGAGAAAGCTGTGACACAAAGGGCACAAAAAGGTTAAGTGTCTTGCCCTGGGTCGCACAGCTAAGGTCCCAGTTCTGTAGGATTTAATTCTTGGTTCTTGGCCATTATACTATCATAAAGAAGGGGGTGTGAGGTTACAACCAAAATATGAGTTGCACTATTTTCTTTTCTAGCCATGGTGGAGCAGCTTGTAACAGACCAATCTCCTTCTTAGAGCTACTAGAAAATCTGTATTAAAATACACACGGACAAAGAAGCATTTTTTCAGGCACTGGAGAGCTTTGAGCTTGCTAGGATGTTAGGACTAAGATCCTGGAAGGATGGTTCATTCATTGGAGATAAGACACACATACTGTCCATTTTTCTTCTTGGGATATTTGCTATTTTCTTAAGCAGCTACCAGCTAGAGACAGTGATGTCAGATAGATGCTGCAACCAACAGAAGCTGGTAGAGCTTTTACACTGTCAAATAGCTAGGAAGACAAAAAGTTAGGGTGTATACCAATTGAGGTAGCTATGAATTGAGGGATTGAGTTCCTGATGAGAGAAGAGAAGAGCACAGGAGTTAGCCCAGCACTTTGAGATAGTTTTTCTCTTGAGACCTTTGCAGTTCTTAAGCTTTACAAGGTAAAAGGCTATGAAGCCAAACAAGCAGCTGAAAAGCTGATTGGCACTGTTGGCAGCTTTAAGTTGCTAGAGAGACAAAATTTAGATTTGAGAGCCCATAAGGAACAAGAGTCCCTGGATTAATATGTCAAGGTCTTAGTTAGGGTCCTTTTAGGGTGCAACACAAAGTGGGGGGGAAATCAGAAGTAAGTTGAGTCTGAACTTTGAAAACTCTAAACCTCATCCTCTTCTCTGTGAATTTCTTGCTTAGAATGATGTATTTTGATATTACTCCATCTGCCTACTAGAAGATAGAGTGAATCTTCTCTGTAGCTGCTACAGTTTTTCACACAATATGCAGTATATGAAATGAAGGTTTGTATTCTCCCCAGAATGAAGCCGTAAGGCCCAACATGATGGTATTTGGATATGGGGCTGTGGAATGTAATTAGGTTTAGATGAGATTAGTATCCATATAATCACAGGATGAGAGGCCAAGGTTCTCTATCTACTACACGAGTACAGAGCAAAAAGGCAGGCTTCTGCAATCCAAGAAGGGACCTCTCACCAGAGAACTGAATCACCCAGCCTCTTGATCGTAGACTTCTCAGACTCAAGGACTTTGAGAAATAAATTCTTGTTGTTAAAGCTACTCTAGCTAATGATATTTTGTATGGCAACCTGAGGTAGGATATTTCAACCTGTAATATCACCAGTCATATAAAAAATGCCATGAGAATAAAACAGACAACAGAAACTTACTTATAGTGATACAAATATTGAATTTCCAGGCATGCACTGAAAGTAAATGTATTAAAATAGTCAAGATGATAATAGAGATAATTGCATCAGAGAAATAGAGTCTGAAAAATAATCAAATGAAAATTGTAAAACACAAAAAAACTGCAGTATCTGTAATTAAGACCCCAATAACTAAGTTAAATACCATATTAGACAGAATTGAAGAGGGAATTTGTGATTTGAAACATAAAGCAGTACAAAATATTCTAGTTGATATGCAGAGAAGAAAAGTATAAATAATGCAGAAAAAATACAAAACATATGAGAAACAACGAGACGCTGTAACATACTTTTAGCTGGAGTCCTAGTAGAGTGAATCCCGCAGTGCACAACTCCGAGACTAAGGCATTCTCCAAGTGCTGGAAGTATTGACAACTCAAGCCCCTTAGTCAAATCCTACTCTAGGAATTTTCCTTAGCCAAAGATACACACTTTGCTCAAGGCTGCATTCCCTCTTGGAAGGCTGCCAATATCCAGTGACTAATTGATACAAGGACATGAAGATCTGGACCATTTGCAGGAATATCCTAGTTCGAGAGCTGTCCATGGAATGGCTGAGGAATTTGTTGCCACTTAATCACAGTTTTACTTCTCCCTCTGTCCATTCATACTTCTTTACTCCTTGTATTGATGCTAATGGTGAGAGCACTCACCAAATCCTCATCTCAGAGTGTATTTCTCGGGAAACTAAGACAGTTGGTGCCAGTAATATTCCAAGGAAGCGAACACTAAAATGGGATATTGGAATCTGTAACCCTACCAGCTGGCTGACAACAGTTACTGGTTGAAGGTGAAGTGCTGAATGGCCCACAGCATAGTGTAGAAATTGCAATGTGCACTGTGGTGAAGCAAGGTGAGATGTCAGTAAAAGAAAATGCTATTGCTTGTATAATATCTCAGGCTTACAAAGATAATGGAATCAGAAGGCTTTTGACAAGTGCCAATAATGCAATGGAGAAAAGTAGTGAAAAGCTAAAGATGACAAATTAAAATCAAAATTAATTAAAAATAAAAGAGGCATTCTTTCACAGCATGAAAAGAAACATAATTGTCTATCTAGTCTAAACAATCTACTGACAACTGGTAGAATTAATAAATTTAGCAAGGTCACTAGATACAACCTCAATATTTTAAAACTGTATTTCTACATACCAGCGAAAAGAAGTAATTCAGGAAATGTCAATTTAAAACATGCATATATACTATGATGGATTTGCTACAAAGAAGGCCACCAACAATTTCTTCATCCTTTATAGCTATATCACTCCACCAATCAAGAAGTAGATTATTTTTACCTTCTACTTGAATCTAGACTGGGCCTATGACTTGCTTTCACCAGTATAATACAGCACAAGTGTTATATCAGTTATTAGTTTAAGCTTACCAAGGTCTTACGCTGCTGTGTTCATTTTTGAAAGTAGGCTACCAAACATAGAAACTTGGGCTAGACTGCCTAATAATGATAGACCACATGAAGAGAATAAGAGACCATGTGGAGGGAAATCAATGCACCCCAGACGATATCCAGTATTGACGTGATCCTGGCTCCCAGAAGAACCACAGCAGCCGGCATCAGAAGAGAACACCAAATATGCTGAGCCTGGCCCAAACCCATGACCTTCAGAATCATAAGCAATAAACCTAACAAATTTTGGTGGGGGTTTGTAATGCAGCAATATTATATGTGCATATATATAAAATATATAATAATATCTTATATGTTATGTAATTTATAATATATATATGTTTTTGGTGCAAAAGTAATTGCAGTTTTGAGATAAAAGTAATGGCAAAAACCACAATTACTTTTGCAGCAACCTAATATATATATCTGAATAGCGAGTTCACACAATGTAGAAAGCAATGTGAAATCACAGGTACAGAGAAAAGAGTAAACCACTGCCTAAACTTACATTACTAAATTTTATACTTGAAATTACATTTAACAATGAGGCAGATATAGTTTTTAGCAAAGAAAGCTTCTTGGGATATTTCTGAATACAGATTCAATTACATTTGGTTAGGAAAATTATCTTGAACTAATAACAAAACTGAAATTTCTTCATCACTAACGAGGAGATAGAAATAGTGTTAATTTTTATATAATAGTAATGCAAAGATAAAATGAATGCAACAATAAAAAAATCAAAAAGAAATACTGAAAGAAAGGACAGGCAATATATGTCACGTACTGTGTGAGATACTTTAATCATGAAGCAGTGTTTATAGAATTAGTTCTAAATCAAAAGTAGAAGGTAAATAGGATTGAAAATCTGGCAATCTAGTATTAAAAGTGGGGAGACTTTCAGAAGCAGACAATGGCTTAACTACTTCTGAGGCATGTCAGTTTCTAATTTATACAGTCTTAATTGGCCAACAGTTGAGCCACTTTTCCTTTAGGGCTAAAATGTAGTTTGCGAGCTTAGTTAATATGGTAAGCCAAAGGAAATAAAGACAAACATAATTATTTTTCAAATGCTTCTATAGACACTTGGGTGAGTATATTATTATTTGTAGCCCAATACTTCAGTTTTAAAAAGGGTAATATTGATCTAACAAGAAATAGCATAATTTTGTGATTTACTGAAGAGTTTTTTAAATTACTTTGCAGCTCTCTCTGAGGATCTTTTGTTCTTTTGAATAACAATGAAAAATAAACCTAACAGTGCAGACCCATGCCTCTGCCTAAGGGGAAAATGCTTTGTTCAAATAGAAATTAGCTATCATATTTAGGATTTCACAATGCTAAGCAATACATATGGAATTTCTAAAGTATCCTTTAATGAATAATGAAGCTACTTTAATACCTAAGAAAAGAATAAGCCCTCAAACATTTCAAAGAATCAATTTAATTTGATTTCTTATATTTCCTGTGGCATAACAAAGAAAGGATTACCGCCAACATTGAAAAGTGGAGTTTTAGCGGGATCAGGAAATCACTATAATTCCCAGAGTTGTAGACAATGCTTTGCCTTCAAATATTCACTAAGAGCTTCCCTCAGATTCAGAGGCCACTGAAATAGTCACTGTAGTGAAATCAGAGGGGTATAATATGTGTGTGTTTCTGAATGCAAATGTGTATAGGAGTGTGTGTGTTAGGAAGGGCACACAAGAGATAGATCAAGGTAGACAAGGGGCATCTGGAGAAGAAGAAAAAGTAAAGAAAGTGATGGAGAATGTTCAAAGCAAACACGTGCTTTATCCTCGGAGATGGTTTTGCACTGCCAGGCCTTCTACTGATATGCTATTTGAAGGACTCGAGATGCCTATATCCTTAAAACAAGTTTGTATGTCATCAGGAACAGTCAAAGCTTATTGAATTGTTTTTCTGGGATCAGTGGGAAGTCAGTTTGCTGTTCAGAACTGAACTGACACACAGGAAGTAAGGTCAGAATTATGTTGAGGATTTATAAGAAGTATTACAGAACCATTTTCAGGACAATGGTTATACTTAAAGCAGCTTTATTAAGAAGGCTTACACATAGAGGTCACTTATTCAAAGGAATTAACAAGGTTTCTTTGTTTTTTAAAAAAGTGCTTGTTTTTTCCTGTTTTGACTTTAGAAACTAATTAAGAAGTGGAAAATTAATTTATTATGGGGAAAAATATTATTCTGATTAGAAACTTTTCCCTAATTTACTGGCAATGACAAGAATCTCAGTAAGTCACAATGAAGAGAGAGTCACAATGATATTTCATACGATAGATTTTACACAGACACATTTCTGAAAAATTACCTTCTTGGTTATTACTACATATTTACAAGAGACAAAAGAATAATATGCCATTTTAATTTCAGTACCAAAATGGCCATTGCATGTAGGTCACAACATCAAGTTACCAAAACAGACAATTTTCTTTAAAATTTTAGTGTCAAATAAAGTTGGATCTGATAGAGGCAAATCTGTAACATCCCTAACAATCCTAACAATCTTTGTGGCTGAGGGTTTGACCACTTTTTCTAATAAGCTCAAAAAAGTAGTGCAGTTTTCTTTTTAGCATGAGTCCACTAAACGAAAAAATCATTAAAACTGTTTACAATAGCAAAGACCTGGAACCAACCCAAATGCCCATCGATGATAGACTGGACAGGGAAAATATGGCACATATACACCATGGAATACTATGCA
>CAUYQU010047345.1:0-33979 GCA_963574635.1 Cheracebus regulus | reverse complement strand
TTTCTTCCCATTTTTGTGGATTTATCCACCTGTCGTCTTTGTAATTGCCGATTTTCAGATTGGGTATCTGAGTGGACGTCTGGCTTGTTGGTGATGAAGTTTTTTCTGTTTCTTAGTTTTCCTTCGGGGGGCGCCGCTTCCCCACAGAGCTGGGCCTTCCCGGGTTCAGCTGTGCTTGTTCTCAATCCTCAGTGCTTCCAATTGCTGTTTTCCTTGTGGGGATGGGACCAGCCGAGCCCGACTAAAAGGGCAACCAGTCCCGTACACGCCGCACGGAGAAGCGCCGCTCCGGCCAAAAGAATTGGGCTGGCGACCCGTGTGGCTCCTTCGCCGGGAATCTCCCATCAAAAATTCGTCTGCAATTGCGGCATCCACTCGCTCTCTGCGCTTTCACTGGGAGCTACAATCCGGAGCTGCTGCTACGTGGCCATCTTGGATCTCTCTGCCCAGCCATTGTTCTTTAATGAAACTGAGTTTTACATGAATATGTTTATTTTATTCCCTTTTTTTTTTTTGAGACAAGGGTTTACTCTGTTACCCAGACTGGAGTGCAGTAGTGAGTGGTGAGATCATAGCTTACTGTAACCTTAAACTCCTGGGCTCAAGCAATCCTCCTGCCTCAGTCTCTCTGTTTTTTTTTTTGAGACTGAGTCTCTCTCTGTCATCCAGTCTGGAGAGTAGTGGCATGATCTTGGCTCACTGCAACCTCCGCCTCCTGGGTTCAAGCAATTCTCCTGCCTCAGCCTCTCCAGTAGCTGAGATTATAGGTGCCTGCCATCACACCTAGCTAATTTTTATATTATTATTATTACTTTTTGAGATGGAGTCTCTCTGTTGCCCAGGCTGGATTGTAGAGGTGCGATCTTGGCTCACTGTAACCTCTGCCTTCTGGGTTCAAGCGATTCTCCCTCTTCAGCCTATTGAGTATCTGGGATTACAAGTGCCTGCCACTATACCTGGCTAATTTTTTTTTGTATTTTTTTTTTAGTAGAGATGGGGTTTCACCATGTTGATCAGGCTGGCCTTGCACTCCTGACCTCAGGTGATTTGTCCGCCTTGGCCTCCCAAAGTGCTGGAATTACAGGTGTGGGCCACTGCACCCGGCAATTTTTTTATTTTTAGTAGAGACATGGTTTCATCATATTGGCCAGGCTGGTCTCAAATTTGTGACCTCAGGTGATCTGCCTGCCTCTGCCTCCCAAAGTGCTGGGATTACAGGCGAGCCACTGTGCCTGGCCCCGTCTCAGTTTCTTGAGTAACCAGAACTGTAGGTATGTGTTACCACTCCTGGTGAATTTTTCTATTTTTCATAGAGACCAGGGTCTCTCCACGTTGCCCAGTCTGGCCTCAAGTGATCCTACCGCCTCAGCCTCCCAAAGTGCTGGGATAATAGATGTGAGCCACCACACCCAGCCCATTTTTTTCATTGTATAGTATCACTTTATGTTTATGAACAAATGCATTTAAGGTCATCTTTTGGAACAAAACCTGTCACTAAAGAAACGTGTGCTCTACTGTGGGCATAATTGCTTCTAAAATACCTATTTATAGACAGACTTGTGTAAGCCATCATTAATTCTTTGTATAATTAATGTATAAAATGCAGTTTCTATTAATGGAAAAGTAAACTCAAGCATCACACAGGTAATAGCAATAATATGCATCTGTAATTACAGACTGTAGATAACTGTAGAAGCTACATTTTATTACATTAATAAAACGTAAAAACTCCTGAAGCAACCCGGACTGGGCGGCCACAACGCGATTAGGGCTCGTGCTTCATCAGTTAGGAGTCTGTTAAACTGTTCTTAGCTGGTAGTAACACTCACAGGGCATTGGGAAATCTTTTTTCTCCTGTAAAATAATGATGATCTATTTTCCAAGATAAAATATTGCGTGTTGATAGAATAATACAATATGAGAGTTATGAGAGTAGCAGCAACGATAAAAATGAAACTTCATGAGGACAAAAAGGAGTCTGACTCTCTAGGCAGACGGAGTGACCAGGTTCTGTCACTGTACATATAAAACATCATTTACTCTGTTAACATGCAGCAGGTATTTGGGAGAACTCATAAAGAGAGTGCTAATTTTCTGAAGGGGAAGTGTAAATGGTTTGAAGTGTTGCTGGGTTAATACCTTGGTCACACTGACAGGCAAAAGGAACAGTGTGTTGGATGAACTGGTCCAATCGATATCTCTTTAAGTACCTGCCAATCATGCCATTAGAGTGGAAGACTTCGTGGATTAGTTCAAACAGTTTCTCAGATGCTCCAATGACTCAGCCAGACCCTTTTCCCTAAGTAGGAAATGGGAAGAATGACTTCATTTTGGGGAAGATGAGGAGGCCTCCAGATGTGGGATATGCTCTCCCAGTGATACCTTTAAACAAATCTAGCCCTTTCAAATATAAGCATTTTAAGTTGAGATATTCAGATTCTGCATCTAAATATGGTTGATGACAATCAAATGTCTCAAGATAGACTTATTTGTTTAATGGTATATATTATGTGCTATTAGTAATTCTTCGTGATGAAATTAAGCCTGTGCTTACATCTTAAACAAGTCAAGCATCAGACCTTAAAACACTTGGAGGCAGCTGACCACTCTGTGTAACCTGTGCTGCAAAAATATTTGTAGAAACACAGAAGACATTTCTATAAGCTAAACAAATAAACAGACCACGTGCACCAGACCCAGCGAGTCACTTGATCCAAAACGCAACTGCCAGTGGATTTAAGATATCAACAACAGAGGTGTCAAAAGCGCAATGTTTCTATTGGAAATACCACCCAGAATTCCCAGAGAGCCTTTCCCAGTGATTAACTTTGAAATGAAATCCAAACATTCTCGGCTGCAGGGAAAAGTTGAAGGTTTTTTTTTCCTTCCCCACACACTACAATTTTGAACTAAAAATCATTTAATGTCAAAAATTTTCTTCTGCATAGATGTTATTAAAATATTATCTTCTAACCATCCTCCCAGAATGCCCAGTTTCTTCCATTTTACAGAATTTTTGTCACAGCACAAAAAAATGATGTTGCTCTGCCATATTTGTGGTCTAGAAAGGGGTACACAAATGGGCTTCAAGACATCCAATTTATCTACAAAAATCTATTGTGAATTTTTTTTTTTCTAGAGAGAGGATTCAGAGCTTTCATTATATTCTCCAGGCTGTGAGCTCCTCTTTCCCCATTTAAGAAGCTTTCATGGGCCCTAACGTAAATACAATTATGAATACAATTTGCAACAAGAGTTCCCCTTTCTTCTCCCTGAGGTGTGTTTCCTTATAAGGCCGAGAGGTGGCAGCATAAACACCAGCCTATAGCAGCCCCATTTTCCTGACAGTGGAAAACTTTTAAGGGTAAAATGTATCTATCTGAGATCCAGTCAATAACCTTGATTTGGCTTGGATAGATTGTGGACGTAATGTCCCATCAAACTGACCTAAAATATTCTCAGAAGAGTAGCGTGAGACTGAATGAGCAGTCCTGGATTTAAGGTCACAAAAATGGAAAGACAACGTTTTGTTATGGAGTTGAGCACCATGGAGAGAAAAGCAGAGCTTGATTACTGGTTGACTTAGAGGCATTCACACATTCCATATAAAATCAAATATAATTTCCTGAGCCACGATTAGTATTTTATTTTACTACATAATATCATTGTTTAAATAGTATATAAGTTACCCTAAGAAATTACTTGTTCTGGGCTGGGCTCTGTGGCTCACGGCTGTAATCCCAGCACTTTAGGAGGCCAAGGTGGGTGAATCACAAGGTCAGGAGTTCAAGACCAGCCTGGCCAAGATGGTGAAACTCTGTCTTTACTAAAAATACAAAAAATTAGCTGGGCGTGGTTGCATGAGCCTGTAATCCCTGCTACTCAGTAGGCTGAGACAGAGATTTGTTTAAACTGGGGAGGCGGAGGTTGCAGTGAGCTGAGATCACGCCACTGCACTCCAGCCTGGGTGACAGAGAGCAAGACTCCATCTCAAAAAAAAAAAAAGAAGCAAACTTTAGGTCTTAATATGGTTTATGATTATAAATGTCTCGGGATAGACTCATTTGTTTAATGGGATATATGATGTGATACTAGTAATTCTTAGTGATGAAATTAAGCCTGTGCTTATGTTAAATAAGTCAAACATCCAACTAAACAATCACTTGCTGGGCTTAGATGAGACAGGTTTTGCCTATTATTTTTATTCCTTTAGAAACTTTCCATAAAATTCATAACTATTAAGTAACAGCATGTACACACACACACCTTCGCAGTTTCAGGTTGTTTTGTGTGGAAGAAGATGATATATATGAAGGGCCTGGTGGCATTTGACAAATAGAAGCAATGCAAATTTTGTGGGTGGAATAGAATTTGAGAACTCTTCGCCAGCTTGTTTCGGTTCATTTTTCACAGTCCAGTTCAAACTGTGAGGCTCTCTTGAAATATAAAATAATCTCCTGGGGCAAAACAGGAACAAAGTGTTTCCATTATGAGTCCAGCTTCTCTCAGATAGTAAGTAACTTTAGAAGGGCCATCAGTTGATCAATTAATTAATCAATCAATTATTACTTATTTGGACATCTATTTTTGACCTAGTCCTCTGCTAAGTGTTGTGAGGGATATAAGAGAAATGTAATGCCTAATCCCATAGTTGCATCTATATTACCTTCTGTGCCTTCATGTGTGGGGTAGGGAGAAGGAAGTGTGCTGTAGGGAGCCATGGATAGGCAAGGGTGTCTAAGGGCAATTTTTTCGGTGTTTTAACATAAACACTTCTGCCAGGTGCGGTGGCTCATGCCTGTAATCCCAGCACTTTGGGAGGCTGAGGCAGGTGAATAACTTGAGGCCAGGAGTTTGAGACCAGTCTGGCCAACATGGTGAAACCCCATCTCTACTAAAAATACATAAATTAGCTGGGCGTGGTGACATGTACATATAATCCCAGCTACTCAGGAGGCTGAGGCAGGAGAATTGCTTAAATCTGGGAGGTGGAGGCTGCGGCGAGCCGAGATCGTGCCACTACATTCCAGCTAGGGTGACAGAGTGGGACTCCATCTCAAAAAAAAAAACCATATCAAGCAGCATGGTGGCTCACACTTGTAATCCCAGCACTTTGTGAGGCTGAGGCGGGCAGATCATGAGGTAAGGAGATCGAGACCATCCTGGCCAACACGGTGAAACCCCGTCTCTACTAAAAATACAGAAAAATAGCTGGGCCTGGTGGCGCGTGCCTATAATCTCAGCTGCTCGGGAGGCTGAGGCAGGAGAATAGCTTTTATCCAGGAGGTGGAGGGTTCAGTGAGCCAAGATCACGCCACTGTACTCCAGTCTGGCGACAGAGCAAGACTCTTCTCAAAACAAACAAAACAAAACAAAACAAAACAAAAAACAAAACATAAACACTTCTGTCTCACTTTCTGAGGAACCTCTCGGACTGAGAAAGACTAAATGCAGTCCTTTTCATTTGCCTACTCCCCTCTTCCTATTACACCAGGTGCTTGACACACCTGGAGTTCCGTTTATACAATGTTTTCATTAAATAAAAATTAGTCCAGCTGGGTCACAGTTTGAATAGCCCTTCGACTGCTAGCTTGACTGTCTTGTTCTCAAGGGTGACGTTTATGTGTATTTTTTTCTCCGTTAGCTCTGCCTCTAGGGAAAGAAAACACATATAAGGCTTGTCAAACATGCAGGTCTGCTGGCAGCTTAGAGCCTGGTAGGGTGCATAAATGTTTTTGGGGAGCAAGGGCGGGGCTCAAGTAATAATAGAATAGGTTTGGACTGGGTGGCCCTTTCTCCTGAGCTTTGAATCCACTTCCAATGCTGCAGGAAATCTATACCTAGGGGACTATTTTTAAATCCTCCAGGTGTGTTGGGGCTAACGAGGAGGCCAATTCAACAAAGATAAACTGTACCACACTTTGAGTTATAGCTCCCATGGGGGAAAAAGGAATATTTCTGGAACCTTCTTATAGTTTCAGAATTCTGACATGGTGTCTACTCTTCCAGTTATTTAAAGCATTTTTTTTTTTTTTTGCACAATGGCTTTATAACATTCACAAATAGCAATTAGGGCTAGCTTCTTCTTAATTCTCTTTAAAAAATTCTTGTGCTGCATCTTGACATCTCAGTTTTATTTGACCTAAAATTATTCCGTATGTTAGATGGTTTAAATCACCAATTCCCAAAGTGTAATCCTGAAAATACAAATTTCATGGTATATTAATAAATCTTGCTTGGAAAAGGGTTCCACATTCAAAGAAATTTGGAAAATACTGGACTAAGCTAAGTTCAGTAAGTTTCTTGACTGACAGCCTTAATGTGAGGTGTGACCCTCAGAAAGAGAGAATGCTGGCTGTGGTGGCACTCGCCTGTAGTCCCAGCTACTCAGGAGGCTGAGGAAGGAGAATTGCTTGAACCCGGGAGGTGGACGTTGGAGCGAGCCGAGATCTCATCACTGTACCCCAGCCTGGTGACGGAGCAAGACTCCGTCTCAAAAAAAAAAAAAAAAAAAAAAAAAAAGGAAAGAAAGAAAGAAAGAATGTGCATAATTTCCCAAATACACTGGCCAACTTCTTTCCCTGGGAGGATCTTGCAGAACTGGTGTTCTAAAAGCCACATCTTTGGAAAACACTTGTTTTTAGATTCGTTTATGTTTGAAAAGATTTAGTACAGAGGAAAAGTGGACATAGGGAAGGCAAAAGACTGTGAAGGGGTTTATTTTGAAGGATGAATGGTATGAATTAGCATATCATTTTGGAAAACCTTTTTTTTTTTTTTTTGACACAGGATTTCATTCTGTTGCCCAGGCTGGAGTGCAGTGGCTCATTGCAGCCTCAACCTCACAGGCTCAAGCCATCCTACCATCTCAACCTGTCCACCCCCTCTGAACCCCCAACTCTCTTCCCTCCACCCCAGTAGCTGGGACTACAGACATCCATACCACCATGTCTGGCTATTTTTTTATTATTATTTTATTTTTTGTAGAGACAGGTCTTTGCCATGTTGCCCAGGCTGATCTTGAACTCTTGGGCTTAGGCGATCTGCCCTCCTTGGTCTTTCAAAGTGATGGGATTACTGGCATGAACTACTGTGCGCCACCTGGAAAACTTCTTTTAAATACACATTTTACTTTCTGGTCACCAAAAAATAACCTAAGACCCAAAAGGCAACAGACAGACAAAGATGGTGAATGAATACATTATAAGAAAATGCATTTTACAACTTAAAAAAATATTTAGGACAACAAGTTGGTGAAAATATAAGGAAGCATTGAAAACAATGCATATTCTCAGGGACAATTTAAAATGAGGATCTCATTAAGATTCATGTCACAATAACATTTTTATTTCTAAAGTAGGCTTGGTACAGCTTAGGCCTTTTATGTATAATTTAACAACGGAAACCATAACAACAATAATGTATGGATAGAAAGAGTTTATTCTCCTGAATGAACAAATTAGGTCATCATCAAGCAGTTTTATTTAATGGGAATCCCTCGTGAGGTATTCACATAGTGAGAAACAGTTCTTCTCCCTTTAGAAAAGAATGCTGAGAAGAACATTCCCCTCTGTTTCACACAAGAGTGGAAGGGCGCAGTGGAAACTGGAACTGCTAACCCCCGGCAGTGGTGCTGGAGTGCGTCCTCCAATCCAGCTGTCAGCTGTTGGGAGCAAGGCCGAGCCCGCAACCACTGCATTCTGCACTTGCGCTGGGTCTGA
Organism: Cheracebus regulus; assembly: GCA_963574635.1. NCBI lineage: Eukaryota > Metazoa > Chordata > Mammalia > Primates > Pitheciidae > Cheracebus > Cheracebus regulus. The sequence continues at coordinate 26,258 of CAUYQU010047345.1, read as the reverse complement.
GCGTTTGAAGAAGAGATTGCAATTTCTCCCTTGCTCCCTGCTCCGTGGTTCCAGAGCAGGTCTCTGATTTGGAGCTTATTAATAGGCTTCCCTAATAAGATCATCGATAAAATTCTGAGCACCCAGTGCGTTTACCTAGTCTAAGAGTTCTCACCAGTAGAGGTGACAGCACAAAGGAAACTAAGGTTCTAATATTGACTCCCCACAGGCGATGGGCATCTCCTCCTAAAAACCTCGGTGGTGCAGAAGGCTGGACTCCCGGCGCTGCGAATGACCTTGGAACCTCTCCAGCACCTTTCTCAGCAGGCCTAGCTCTGAAACTAGAGGGGAGGCTTTGCTGCTGATGGTGCGTGCGGCACCGGGGGAAGGAAATCCTGAGTTGATCTTCCTTCGGAGAGAGCGTGACCTTTCCACCAGGTCCCACGCTCGGGACAGGTATTCTTTGAATGTGTAAATTGAAGTCGCCCTAAAAGTGACAATGCCGACCCGACTGTGTACCTAATGGCATTCTGCAGTACAGACGAGGTTCTTCCAGGCAAGACTGTCAGGAGAGCGAATGCTCATCTTCGGTTTTCTTTCGCAAGGGCTTGCCCCCCAGGGGGAGCTAACTCGCAATGCCGGGGGTGCGGGGCGGGCGCAGCCGCTCCGGGGCTCCCTCCACCCGGGTGGCGGAGGCCGGGGGCGCGCGGGGCTGCGCCGCGGCGAGGTTGCATTTCATGTTAATAGCTTTAACCTCTGCTGGTTTCAGCGGTTTTATTGGCAAGAGATTCGGGCTACAGCGCGTTATGAGATAAGGCTTCGGATCGCGCTCGCCGGGGAAACAATGGGCTGGATTTTGAGGAAAGCGACCCAAGACGTTCATTAGCCGCTTAGACACTCGGGGCCCTTTGCAAATATGAACGTAGCCTGGGTGTAAACCCCCGAGGGTCGTTGTTTGGTATGCTTTTAAAAAAAAAAATTAAAATAAAGTAGTGCAGCGCCATGTTGAGTATTTAATAAATCCTTGAGAAAGTGTTTGGGGAAAAGGCTGATCAATAGAGAAAAGGGAATTTCTGACCTGCCTCCACACCCCCGCATGTTTTTCTTCTGCATTTCACACTTAATGTATCTCAGAGAAAACCGTATATAGTATTTTAAAGAGGAACAAGGTGATCACCGTAAGTGCTAAGAAACATGACATTAGACTGAAAGGGGAGAGTTATCTCTAATAGTAGCTCTCATTGAACACTTATTCGTATCAGGTACTGTGCACTGTCTTCTTTATTTAACTTAATTCTTTCCACTGCCTGGTGTGACAGGTGGTGTTATCCCCACGTCGTAGGTGAGGAGCTGTTTTCTCTGCTGTCCGGCAGCAGAGGGTTCAGACCCTGTTTCTGTGGCCGGCTTCTCATCTCTCCCCTACCGGGCCCCAGATGGAGCCTGTGGCCAGCGGTGGCCTGAAGCATGGATCATACATCAGCAGCCTGCCTTTAAAACCAGCCTCCCTCACCTGAGCTGCGTGACTTTGACTGAGCTATTTAACCACGGTTTCAGTTCATACGCAGCTTCTGGGTTTGCTTTGAGATACAGAGCAGCGTACACAGAGCCAGGTAATAACGGGGGCTCAGTGAGTCCTAGAAATGCCTCCCCCCTCTTTTTTTTTTTGAGACAAAGTCTCCCTTTGTCACCAGGCTGGAGTGCACTGGCGCCATCTCGGGTCACTGAAACCTCCGCCTCCCGGGTTCAAGTGATTCTCCTGCCTCAGCCTCCCGAGTAGCTGGGACTACAGGCGTGCGCCACCATGCCCAGTGAATTTTTGTATTTTTAGTAGAGACAGGGTTTCACCATGTTGGCCAGGATGGTCTCGATCTCGTGACCTTGTGATCTGCCCACCTCGGCCTCCCAAAGTGCTGGGATTACAGGTGTGAGACCCTGTACTCAGCCCACATTTTTTTTTTTTTTTTTTTTTTTTTTTGATTTGGGGGTCTGGCCTGATTGCCCAGGCTGGTCTCAAACTTCTGGGTTCACATGATTCTCCTGCCTCGGCTTCCCAAAGTGCTGGGATTACAGCTCTCAGCCACAGTGCTCTCAGCCAGAAATGTACAATTCCTAGGAGTGTTACTTCTTTATCTCTCAGTAGCCGGTGACTTATGCCCACAGGCTGCAAATGTGTTTAAAAACAATGCAACGAAGAAGCAGGAGGATTCAGGAGTTGAGCTTCAATCTGGAAAAGGTGCTACTGGGATACAAATTCTAGCTCTGCCCTGCTGGCTGCATGATAGAGCAGATTAATTAACAGCTGGGTACCTCAGTTTCCTCCTATGTCACATAGAGACAGTACTAGGGTTATTATGAGACTAGGAAGGCGGAATGATTAGGAAGTACTGTAAATGGGGCGTGGCAACTAGTGAAAAATAATTGTATCTGTTATTATCTCCTGCAGATGTTAAAATGGTGCATTTTCTCTTCTGTATTTAAATGCTAATGGTTCCAGCAGAGGACCATTGTTTTCCTGTCTTAATATTCTTCTGTTCACACTTTGATTTATAGTCTCGTGGTATTCTGCTTAGGTATTGACACTATTTCACCTTTTTTCTTAATGGATTACAAATATTGTCCTGTAATATTCTTATGTCTCCTTTGGGACTTAGGGAGACACAGGACCACTGACCCCCTCTTGCATTCTCTCACCATTTAGCATTTGCTGTGAGCGCAGGTGAGTGGGTGCGACAGGGATCAAGACATTGTGAAGAAGCTACACTCCCTCAAGAACCCCAGAAGGAAAGAAAGCAAGACAGGAAGTACGTTTTAGAAATCCAAGGCAGAAGGAGGTGAGAGCATATAGACAAGGTGCCAGCCAGGCAGGCTGCACGCGGAGGTGATAGGTCAGGAGTGAGGTGAAAGCTGAGATAGGCTTTGCATCGGTAGAATTCCTGAAAGTATAGAGTGGAGAGAGGCCTGGGAGAGGAAAAGAGAACCTGAGCAAAACTGTGGAGGCAGACGGTGGAAGAAGGGCGTGGGAACACATGCCTTGTGGAAATGTCACGAAGCATAAGGATGGGGAGGGAGTGAAGTCCGAGGGGGCCTGAGGATGGGAGACCATGGAGAGGTGAGGTTTAGCAGGGTCTGAGGACGGCGCAGAGCAGTTTCATGAGTGTTTGTGGTAAAGGGTGACAGGTGAAAGGAGACTCTAGCTGCCTGGGCTCTGGGGTGGCAGACACAGTGGCAAATGGCACTGAGCGGGATGGGATGGGGAGGCAGGGAATGAAGATCTCCACAGTGCTTCTCCACAGGAGAAGGGGAGATGGTGGGTGGAGACTTGGGTTTTCATTGCTTCTGGGCTTCCTGTGCCCTGGCACTGATTTTCTCACAAAAACCATATTGGAAAATGTCCCCAGGTTCTAAGGTAAACTCATAAAGCCTGTTAATCCACAGCATACCAAATAATGTAGCATACCACAGTACAATTGGTGTGAACTCCTAAGACCATGTTGTAGGATATGACCTCTGTGGGTAATTCATTGCACATTCCAAATATCTAATCAGCTAGAAACATGATGGTCAGCTGGGATTTTTTTACATCCAATGATTCCACTATATGCCTTGCCTGGAGAACACCTGTTCTATTACAAATGGCCTGATAAAATTTAAGTTCGCAATTTTTTTAGAGATGGGTCTTGATGCATTGACCAGGCTAGCCTTGAAATCCTGGGCCGAAGTCATCGTGTTACCTCAGCCTCCCGAGTAGCTGGGACTACAGGTGTACATCACTTCACATGGCTCATTTATTTTTTTATGGCTTAGATTTTAAAAGACACGTCAAATATGGTTCTTTTATTGCATTTTCAGGTAATACATTTTTTATCCTATACATAAGGAGAAAACATACTTAGTCATTAGCATTTGTTGTCATTGTCAATTTTTTTCTTTCTGGAGATGGAGTCTCACTCTGCCTATGTCACCCAGGCTGGAGTGCAGGGGCACCATTTTGGCTCACTGCAACCTCCACCTCCTGGTTAAGTGATTCTTCTGCCTCAGCCTCCCAGTAATTGGAATTACAGGCTTGCACCACCACGCCTGGCTAATTTTTTGTATTTTTAGTAGAGACGGGGTTTTGCCATGTTAGCTAGGCTGGTCTTAAACTCCTGACCTCAGATAATCTGCCTGCCTCAGCCTCCTGAAGTGTTAGGATTACAGGTGTGAGCCTCTGCACCTGGCCCCTCATTGTAAATTCTTGATCATCAGCCTTTTAAACTGATTCTAGTATTGTTTTCCTATCCTGGGATTTTGGAATCTTTATGGTTAGTATGATTATGAGAGATCACTCTTAGACCCTTGTGTGGATAAAAACTATACAGAGCTCAATTGTGGGGTATATTTAAAAGTTAATCTTGTTAAAGGAGAAATTATTCTGATACCTGTTAAAACTGGTATCAGAATAATTAGACGGGCATGGTGGCATGTACCTGTATCATGGAGCACCCTACGTGTACATGTACCAAATACTGTGCTAGACACAAATGAATCTGTTCTGATTAAAATGAATCCCAGTGTCCTAGAACTTTGAGTTGGAAAGATACATAATTAAGTCAATAATTAAGCAAATCATTGCAGGTGTGCCAAGTGCTGTGTGGGCAAAGTACAGAGTGCTTGGGAGCAAGTAGTAGGGACCACACCTGTTCTTAGGAGAGAGTGGCCAGGGCCAGCTTTGACAGACAAGATGGGCAAGGTAGACAGGCAAGAGTTAGCCAGGTGAAGAGAGAGGATGATCAGCAGAGGAAGTTGAGGGTATAGCAGCTGAGATGGGTGAAGAACTCAGGAGGGGCTCAGCTATGGTTGGAGGTGAGATACTGACTGCTGAGAGATGAGACTACAGAAGTCAGATGATTCATGGTCTTACAGGCTCTCTTGAGGAGTTAGATCTTTATGCCGAGAGCAATTGCAAGCCATTGAAGACTTTGAAGCCAACAATGACCAGATTCTTATTGTATGACAAGATTTGTGTTATAAAAACTGTGGTTTTGGCAGTGGAATGGGGAATGGGTTGGAGGGGCTCAAGAGTAAAGGAGACTAGTCAGCAGTCCATGATTGCTGAGGTTCAGGTGAGATATGAAGGGGGCTGGACCAGGGTGGTGACATTGGATGAGAAGGATTTAAGTGTCAAGCCATATCATATTACATGGATCCTGAAAAGTAGGTACGTTTCATGTTTTCGTCTCTAAAATCGAGATAAGGCTTAGATTTGGTGATACTGATTCTTTCTTAGAGTTATGAATGACAATGGTGCATCTAACAGTCCATGGTCTGTTAGGAGATGAAATTTGGTGTTTGGAAGAGAAAAGCTGCAGGACGTACTGGTGTCATGGAGTTCAATGGGTCAGGGGCTTGAGCTGCTGAATGAATGGTGGAACTGCAGGTTCTAGCAGAGAAAAGGCTTTATGGGAACAGGTTTAGTCTTTAGTTTAAAAAAATAACATGGATTGATTCGAAAAGTCCAGAAAAGAAAAAAAAATGGCAAAGTCCAAACTAGGAAAGTTAGTTTATATGTGCCAGGAGTTGAGTTACCAATTTTTTTTTTTTAAGAGATGGAGTCTCACTATGTTCCCCAGGCTGGTCTCAAACTCCTGGATTCAAGCAATCCTCTCGCCTCGGCTGGGGCTACAGGCTCATGCCCCTGCTCTTGGCTTGAGTTGCCAATTTTAAAAATTGTGAAATAGGATAGCTAGGTTTTAATTGTTGATATGAATTGTTGATTCTAAACTGTTGTATTCATTTTGTGAAAGACTGTTTTGTTAATTGCTGAAATTAAACTGGCTTTAGGGACAGATGAACTATCTCCCGGTTTGATCTCTTGGTGGGCAGGGCTCACCCTTTTAAGGTGGCATATTTACATTCCCTGCCCTCTTTGAACATCCCTTTAGCTTCAGTGTTCCTGTCTCTTGATGACACAATAGCTTTACTTTGTAAATGACTGACCTCGTGTTGATACTAAATATTTGTGCTGGTGTCTTCATGGCTCAAATGTTCTGGAATTTTTTTTTCCTTTCTTTTAAGAGACTGGGTATCACTATGCTGTCCAGCTGGTCTCTGAACTCCTGGGCTCAAAGCATCCTCCCGCCTCAGCTACTCGAGTAGCTGGGTTTATAGGTATGAGCCCCCTCACCTGGCGTCCTATTTTTCACTGCCTCTTGACAAAGCAACCAAGTTCGACACAGTATTTATAAGGGAAAAGGAGTCATTCATGGAAGGTAAATATTTGTTTGTCTCCCAGCTTACCCAGGATGGAGGATATTTTTAGCTCAACGCCTATAGGGAATGGTTATTGGTAACCGGAGTAGAGGTTAGAAATTCCAAAGGTTCTGTCCTGGACTTGCCTATGGCAAAATTTAAAGCATTGCTGTCTGCTATGGACTGAATGCTTGTGTCCTCCCAAAATGCATACATGGAAGCCTTAATTCCCAGTGTGGTAGTATTTGAGGTCTGGCCTTTGGGAGACAGTTAGGTCATAAGGGTGGGAGGCCTCATGAATGGGATTAGTATTCATATAAGAAGAGACAGAGAGAGGTGATTTCTCTTTCCTCCATGTGAGGATGCAGGAAGAAGACAGCTGTATATAAACCAGGAAGAGGGCTTTCACCAAGAACTCACCTATGCTGACATTCTGATCTCAAACTTCAGGCCTCCAGAACTATGATAAATACATTTTTGTTTAAACCACTCAGTCTGTGGTATTTGTTATCGCAGCCCAAACTAAGGACACCGTCTAATGTTTTCTCTTCATCTTGCAAATACAAAGATTATTATAAAATGCTTTTAGGTTGGGCAAGGTGGCTCACCCCTGAAATCCCAGCACTTTGGGAGGCCGAGGCAGGAGGATGACCTGAGGTCAGGAGTTCAAGACCAGCCTTGCCAACATGGCAAAACTCTGTCTCAGCTAAAACTACAAAAGTTAGCCGGGTGTGGTGGTGAGCCCCTGTAGTCCCAGCTACTCAGGAGGCTGAGGCAGGAGAATTGCTTGAACCTGGGAGGCAGAGGCTGCAGTGAGCTGAGATTGCACCACTATACTCCAGCCTGGGCGACAGAGTGAGACTCTATATCAAGAAAAAAAAAAAAGCTTTTAATTTTTTTATTGCTTAGTTAATAATAAACATGAATCACCAGCAGTAAGTATCCTCAAGAAACAGCCAATGTTTTAGATGCCTTATACTGTACCTTTGACCAAATAATTTTAATTTGGTGATCAAATTATTACATTTCTAATATTGTTATTTTGAAGATGATTTTATTTATTTATATAATTTCAACTTTTATATTAGATTCAGGGGGCACATGGGCAGGCTTGTTCCATGGGTATATTGTGTCATGCTGAGATTTGAGATGAGGATCCTCTCACCCAGGTAGTGAGCATAGGGCCCCGTAGGTGGCTTTTCAAACCGTACCCTTCCCGCCTCTCCCCCATCTAGTAGTCTGCAGTGTCTGCTATTCCCATTTTTATGTCCATGTGTATTCAATGTTCAGCTCCCACTTCGAGGTGAGAACACGTGGTATTTGATTTTTTGTTCCCATGTTAATCCCCTTAGGATAATGGCCTCCAGCTGCGTCCATGTTGCTGCAAAGACATGATTTTATTTTTTTATGGCTGCGTAATACTTCATGGTGTATATGTACATTTTCTTTTTTTTTTTTAATTTTACTTTAGGTGTATACTATATCCAGCATTTCTCCCCATGTTATCCCTCCCTACCCTCCTCACCCTCCCCATTCCCTGCTGTCCTTTCCCTACCCCCCCCCCAAATGCCCCCAGCGTGTGATGCTTGTCTCCTTGAGTCCACATGTTCTCATTGTTCAACACCCTCCTATGAGTGAGAACATGTGGTATTTGTTTTTCTGTTCTTGTGTCAGTTTGCTGAGAATGATGGTTTCCAGATTCATCCAAGTCGCTACAAAAGACACAAACTCATCATTTTTTATGGCTGCATAATATTCCATGGTGTATATGTACCATAATGTGTACATTTTCTTTATCTAGTCCACCATTGGACTATGGTGGATTGGGCAGCATCTAGGTCTTTGCTGTTGTGAGTAGTGCTGTGATGAGCATGCAAGTGCCTGTGTCTTTTTGGTGGAATGATTTCTTTTCCTTTGGATATATACTCAGAAATGTGATTGCTGGATTGAACAGTACCTCTATTTTAAGTTCTTTGAGAAATCTCCAAACTGCTTTCCAGAATGGCTGAACTAAGCATTTTAAGCAATTTCTAAGTGTTTTCCTTTGCTGTGGAATCGGTCTTACAACAGAGCTGGGCAGTAAAGTGATAACTACTATGAGCATCCTTGAAAGCAGATTCTTAAGATCTGTGACTTCTATTTTGGGGGATCATTAGAGGATGCCCTTACACAGCCACTTACATTTGGGAATTGAAACTTCGGAACTGCTGCTGTCTTGTCTTGTTCAGGAGGTGAAGCAGTCCATGGAATAGAATAGAGCAAAGGGAACCAAGCTTGAAAGAAATGGTTCAACTTCCTGCGTTTCAGCTGCACAGGATGAACAGGATTCATTTGTCTCACTTGGCTGGAAGTTCAGGATGTGCTGCCTGACAATTCATCCAGGTATGCAGTTGAAGCTCTCTGGCAACTAGAAGTACAGAAACCAGGTATATTGACAGGTAAAACAGTATGAACTCCTGATCGTGGTAGAAGCTTGGGATATGCCTGCTTCTGATGCAACTCTTTTGCCCATAGCCATCGATAATAATTTAGCAAATCTTGTCTCTGTTTATATCCACACCAGTATATGTTATTGAGGGGAACAAGCAAGATTCATTTATTTAGAATGCGAGAAGTCATTTTATGAGTCAGATAATAATGTGGATCTCATGAAACAAAATGAAGGTCGATCAGTTCCTAGATGCCCTGGAGAGGATTACAGCATGGCACTGCATGTCACTCTTTTTATCTATAGCTTTAAAGCAGAATATTATTGCACTAGCAATTCTCCTATGCTGAGATATGCAGAATGCCAAGGGAACAAGCCCTTCTGTGAGTTCTGCTCTAGCACCTGCTTTTACTATCTAGAAGAATAAGAGCTATTGGCCTACAGGACATAATCAAGCTTTCTGATTGTGAACATTAATAATAATAAACATCTTACATTTTTATTGGGTAATTAAACAATATCTACGTACTTGAATACCAAGTGTGTACCTTGACTGTTTCTTGAGAATACTTATCTCATTGTTGGTGATTCATGTTTATTATAAACTAAGCAATAAAAAAAGCACTTTATAATAATGAATAAATTACTTTAAATGAATATATAAAAGGTGTTGATGTTTTCACTATGCAAAGAATGATGGCTTGGCGTGGTATATGGGTGAGGAAAAATGGCCCGAGGACAAATGAAATTAGGATGCCAGGAGTTCCATTCTATTTCTGTTGAAGGTTTTTTTGGTAACTCTCATCAAAATGATCCTCTCATTAACACTGATCTAGCCTTCAGTTCCATCAGTCAAAAAACAGTTGCTGAGCCTCTTCCATGGATAAATAAAGCCTTTTCTAGTGCAGGCAGACATGCACAAGGAGCATTGTTCAAATGGGACCATGGTCCCTGTTTAAAACCTAAAAAGGGGTAACAGGGCCTCTGCTACAAATATGATACCTTTGGGTGTTGTTGAAAAAGGTGCTGCCCCCTATGGGTACATGTAGCCTTTCAGGCTGGGGTTTGATGGACAGGCTTATCCTGTGCTCATTAGGAACATGAGTGCTTCGCACTGACTCAGCTCGCATCAGGTCACACACAGGTTGCATAGAACTTGGCATTTCAGCCCCCGTTTTCCTTCTGCCGAGCTGTACTTTCTGGTTTTATCTACAGGTAGTTTCAAGTTGATGAATTTTTTCACAGTCATGCCTTACTGTTCACAGTAAGAGTTAGGCAGGGAATGTAGATGGGCATGCAAGTTTCTCATTTTTGCTGATGAACACACACGTGATGAGGACTCTACTAACTCTGCTACAACAGGACTTAATATATGAGGAAAAGAAAGCCCAGAACAATTAACAGGCTTTTCTAGGCAATTGAGTGGCAATCCAGGATTATGATTTCTAAATCTCTGCTCAATGCTTGAAATCACATTCTTGACAGTAGTGGCATGTAATATTGTTAAAGCAAACATCTAGAAAGGTTTAATGCATGTGCTTTGTCATCAGAATTAAACCCAAATTTCTTAAACTGACATTCAAGTCCCTTTGTGCTTTGGTCTCAATTTACTTTCCCAGACTTTTTCTCTGCTGCTCCTTCATAGGATGCATGCCACAGTCTCACCAAAATGCACCATTTAAAGTTCACTAAACCCTAAGCTTTATGTTTAAACAGTGCAAAATGCATCTACTCTGTATCCATCTGTTGAAGTTCCTTCCATTCTAAGTGGCTCTCTGCTTGAGTATTGGTTCTTTTCTTTTCTTTTTTTTTGAGATGGAGTTTCACTCTTTTTGCTTAGGCTGGGGTGTGATGGCACAATCTCGGCTCACCACAACCTCCACCTCCCTGGTTCAAGCAAGTCTCCTGCTTCAGCCTCCAGAGTAGCTGGGATTACAGGCATGCGTCACCACACTCAGCAATTTTTTTTGTATTTTTAGTAGAGATGGGATTTCTCCATGTTGGTCAGATTGGCCTCAAACTCCTGACCTCAGGTGATCCGCCCGCCTTAGCCTCCCAAAGTGCTGAGATTACAGGTGTGAGCCACCACGCCTGGATGGTTATTTTCTTTACAAAGCATCTTATGCTTTCCACCTACTGTGATTTCTGTCTTCTGAATCTGGATAAGGTTTTCATTGTTATGGTGTGTTTAGTTTACTGTCTTCTAAGTTACTTACTTCTTTTTTTAATGCTTATTGAGGATAATAATGATTCTTTACTCATCTTTCTGTCTTCTACAGTGCTGAGTTTCTTAATTAGGGAGGGGAAAAATGTAAACTGTGTTTTATTAAAAAATTTATTTATTCATTTTAATAAGGGCATAAACTCTTAAACTCAGTGGTAAGAATATGCTGTTTGAATGAATTTATTTATTTATTTTGGAATTAAATTTGAAACAATCGAGTTTTCTTCGTAGTAAAATAGTATGATCCCATTGTCCTTAATTACATTAAAATACAAATATTTATCTTCACTTTGATATTCCTATTTATATAGTTTTAAATATACGCTATAAACACAAGCATTGCGATATCACGACAGTTGATCTGATCTTGGCTGCCAAGAGATTTCATCATGCCACTCTAAGGGCACAACATTGAAAACTTAGAAATTAAGGTTGGAATTTTTCTTTCCGTATTTTTGGACTGCAGTGGACTGCAGGTACGGGAAACTGTGGAAAACAAAACTGCAGATAAGGGAGAACTACTGTAACATGATAAAGAAATGAACCTTTGTTGCTGTAAGTCATTGGATTTGAGTTTTTGTTGTTGTTATTGCAATATAACCTGGTGAAAACTGTCTGATGTGTGGGCTTTATATCTGAAAAACTATTGAGACTGAAAGATAAATAGAAATTTACCTGCTTAGAAGAACCTAGGGTCTTGGAGCATTCCAAACAGAGAAGAGCCCCTTGAGGGAATCATTTTCTTGACTCATCAAGTTCTGAATATCGGGATCTGGTTCCAAACTTCCCTGCTTTTTCAATGAATTCTGTATTAGAAGTATTCGAGAATTCTCATCTTACCGCCTGAAGTCACGGCCTACCTATTTTGGATATGAAAGGGACAGGAGAGAAACTCAGGTACTGAGACGCCTGTGCCAATTCTTGAGCTGAGGGTTTTTTGCATTCTGCTGTCATTTGCAGCTCTTGGGCTCCTAAAGAAATGTTTAAACCAACTCTCTTCTCCTATTTCTTCAGGAAATTGTAACACTTCTGCTGAATACACAAACAATCTCAATTATTCTCCCGTCCTTAGCAAATAGGGAAACTATTTATTGTTTGCCTCTATAAATACTTCTGGTTTATCGCCCATTGTGTACGTCACAAATGTGAATCTGTAAAACACAGTTTAGGAATGTGTTTTGGTGGTAAAAGTTGCAATTATAAAAGAAGACGTGAAAGTGATTCCCTGGATCCTGGACGATAAGACTCCAACCAGAAGCCACAAGAGCAGAATAAATTCCCTGGAGTCAGGAATGGATCTTTAAAAGAATTTGATTTTGTCGTGTTTTTCCCCACATTGTTTCAATGCTATGTGCACATTGTAGAAAAGGGCTATATTTTATTAAAAATAGTTCCCTTCAGGATTATACATGTCATAGACACAGTTTTCAGTTTCATTTTAGAAGATATATGTTTGATTCTTAAAAAGATAAATGCTTTTTGAAGACAGTATGAAAAATACTTGAAAACATGAAGGAGAAAATAAAAACCATTCATAAGGTCACCACTCAGAAATAATCATTTTGGGGTTTTTGAAATTTGGAAACATTTTGAGATGTATGTATGACTACTCAGTAAAATTCTGTAAGATGATTTTTGATTGGCTCTTATCCTGAAACCAGGACAAACGAGAGGTGACCATCCTGACTCCGATGATTTCTATGCAAGTACTGCTTGTGTATTTGTCTGCATCTTTCTTTGTTCTCCTACCCTCCTCCCTACCTCATGATTCTAGGATAATCATGGCACATATTCCAGACTTCACACTACTCAGGCTGGCTACTCAGAGTGACCTAATTCTCCTGTTCACAGAAGGTGACCAGAGTTGGGCCACCCAGAGGCCTTTTGATGGGATTGCTAGGAGGGTGAAAGAGCTGTGCTTTTTTCTCTGGGAGAGTTGTTGTGAGGATGGCGTCCCCCAGGGCTTTGGTGCCATCTTTCTGCCTGTGGAGAGAACTGATGTAAATGAAGCCAAGCAGAGGCATGCAGAACTGAGCAACAGGAAGGGAGAGGTACAGTCCCACTGCCACTATTTGCAGCCCTGGATCTAGTGGGACCTGTCGTGTGAGCTGGTAAGCTCTCCTTTGTGCCAATGACAGTGTAAGATGAGCTTTTGGCCCTTGTGATGGAAGCAGCTCTGACTGACAGAGATTCCCAGAACTGAGCTCATCACTGGATCAAGGGGTCAAAGAGCACCTCAAGGCTCTTGATACACTGTGTTATCAGACTGTGTGGTGGAAAGATTGTACCAAGTTACTCTCTTAAACCAACACTGAGAATTTCTATCTTCTCAGACCCAAGTGATGACTTGGGCATCATCATTTCAAATTCTTTCTTTTGCTAATTTTATCAATTAAAAATGAAAACTAGCCTGGGTGCGGTGGCTCACGCCTGTAATCCCAGAGGGTCGCAAGGCTGAGGTGGGAGGATCATGAGGTCAGGAGTTTGAGACCCACCTGATCAACATGGTGAAACCCTGTCTCTACTAAAAACACAAAAATTAGCCGGGCGTGGTGGCGTGCATCTGTAATCCCAGATACTCAGGAGGCTGAGGCAGGAGAATTCCTTAAATTCAGGAGGCTGAGGTTTCAGTGAGCTGAGATTGAGCCACTGCACTCCAGCCTCGGTGACAGAGTGAGACTCCGTCTCCAAAAAAAAAGAAAGAAAACTTTAAATTTTGTATTTTTTTTCTGTTTTTTCTTTTATTCATTTTTTTTCCTGAATTTTGTATTCTTTAAGTTACTAATGAGGCAACATGTATTTATGGAACTATATTCATCTCATGTGGATTTTCTGTTTCCTGCTGTTACTCCCTGACCTATTTTCCTGCTGGTGTCTTAGTTTTCTTTTCCTCTTTTTTCAAGTGTAGAGTTTAACGGCATTAAGTACATGCTCATTACTGTGCTTATTACTTTTTTTCGTTTATTTTTTCGAGGCAGGGTCTCTGTCACCCAGGCTGGACTGAGTGGTGCTCACTGCAGCCTTAGTCTCCTGGCTTGCTCACATAGGTCTTACTATGTTGCCTAGGCTGATCTCTAACTCCTGATCTCAAGTGATCGTCCCTCCCACCTTACCCTCCCAAAGTGCTGGGATTACAGGCATGAGCCACCACACCCAGCCACATTATTGTACTTCTTTTCCTTTTAATCAATTTGTAAAATTCCTCTCTATATAAGGTGTTTTAAGGATATTTATAACAAATATTTTTATTGACTTTTTCTTTTAAAAACTTGTGTGGTAGTCAATTCGTTTCCTTTGTGATTTCTAAGTTTTGGATTTGGAAAGGACTCCCCACCTGACATTAGATAAATATTCTCATACATTTTTTTCTAAAAGTGTAGTTTCACTTTTGGCTGGGCACGGTGGCTCACTCTTGCTATCCCAGCACTTTGGGATGAGGAGGTGTCTAACTAGATTAGTTTCCTGGTACAAAAGAGGTGCTCATGATCTCCTGTGGAAGCTTGAATGAATTAGATAAGGCAGTGTTCCCAAAAAGGGCATTTTGGAAATTTGTGGGGGACACTTTTTGTTGTCACAGTGATGAGGAGCTGCCAGCATTTAGTGGGCAGGGACAGAGGAAGCTAGACATCTTGGCCTTTGTGGGACAGATCAGGACAATGCCGTTGCCCAGCCTCCTGCTTCACTTTGGAATATCCCAGTGAATTAAGTGTGTTATTAAATATAAACCAGTAGTAATTTAATACGTAATAAAACTAAATAATTATAGAAAATGATTATAGGAATAACCAACAATATAGGATGGTGTTATGGAGAGGAAAGGTGAAATGAAATAAAGGCATTTTCTCAACATTATTGTTCAATGTAGTCTAACATGTCCAACTGCATTTTTATGCATTTATGATGAAAAGAGTTTCATCATAAGCAAGAAAAACCCACTGCAAATGTGTATCAGATTCCTTTAGAGATTCTTAGAACCAGGCAGGGCGTGGTGGCTGATGCCTCTAATTCCAGCACTTTGGGAGGCTGAGGTGGGTGGATTGCATGAGCTCAGGAGTTTAAAACCAGCCTGGGCAACATGATGAAAACTCGTTTCTGCAAAAAAATTTTTAAAAATTAGCTGGGTATAGTGGAATGTGCCTGTGGTCCCGGCTACTCGGGAAGCTAAGATGGGAGGATCACTTGAGCCCGGGAGGCAGAGGTTTCAATGAGCCAAGATCGTACCACTGTACTCCAGCCTGGGTGACACAGCAAGACTGAAGGTCTCAAAAAAAAAAAAAAAGATTTTTAGAACCAAATAATTAATTACTAGAGACACATTAATTTCAAGGATTGCATTGAATTTTCAGAATAGCTTGGTTTAAAAGTATTTCATTTTATTGCCATGCTGTATATTCGAACATTTTAGTTTTGTTTTGTTTTGTGGTTTTGAGGCAGAGAGGGGCTCTGTCACCCAGACTGGAGCCCAGTGGCACAGTCATGGTTCACTGCAGCCTTGACCTCTGGGGCTTGAACAATCCTCCCACCTCAGCCTCCTGAGTAACTGGGACTACAACATGTTTTTGGTGGCCAAATATCAAAAAGAAATCTATGTGGTGAAAATTTCACAATGAAATTATTTCTAATTATAGGAGTTGCTTCTCCTTTTTTCAGTCTTTCCTCGACGCTGTTCCTGGAAGTCTCCTGTATAACCTTTTAGTCCCTTCTCTGTTCCCCCAGAGGGTTCTTAAGTTCCAGAAACTGACTGCAAGTTTATTTATTTATTTTTATTTTTTATTTTTTTTATTTTTGAGATGGAGTCTCTTTCTGTCATCAGGCTGGAGTGCAGTGGCATGATCTTGGCTCACTGCAACCTCCGCCTCCCAGGTTCAAGTGATTCTTCTGCCTCAGCCTCCCAAGTAGCTGGGATTATGGGCACCCGCCACCATGCCCAACTAATTGTTGTATTTTTTGTAGAGTTGGGTTTTACCCTCTTGGCCAGGCTGGTCTTGAACTCCTAACCTTGTGATCCACCCACCCCAGTCTCCCAAAGTGCTGGGATTATAAGTATGAGCCACTGTGCCCAGCCTATTTTTAATTTTTATTTTTAGGCAGAGTTTTGCTCTTGTTGCCCAGGCTGGAGTGCAGTGGTGCAATCTTGGCTCACTGCAACCTCTGCCTCCCAGGTTCAAGCGATTCTTCTACCTTAGCCTCCTGAGTAGCTGGGATTACAGGCATGCGCCACCACGTCCAGCTAGTGTTTTGTATTTTTAGTAGAGATGGGGTTTCCCCATGTTGGTCAGGCTGGTCTCAGGTGATCCACCTGCCTCAGCCTCCCAAAGTGTTGGGATTACAGGCGTGAGCCCCCGCGCCCGGCCAGACTGTAAATTTTAATATGCAGTGGGATTTCCCTAGAGGAGACACATTTGCTATGCGACGTTATCCCCACCTTACTTCCAGTCGTAACAGGGGTAATTATTCGATGCCTTCCTGTAAACTAGGCCCTATTTGTTGGCAAGAATATTAGTACTAACTCATTTTCTCCACTTTGAGGATCTGTAATTTGTTTTGGCATGCTTTTTCTCCTCTAACTAGGGTAATTTCTAACTTTCTTTTAGAATATACACTTAAGCCTTGTCTGTTAGCATTTGTTAAACACTAGGTGTTATTCTAGCATCCACCTGTCCCTCTGGTGCTTCATCTGTCCTTGTGCGGACTGCCTTCTTCTCTTAAATCCAAACTCACCCAGTTTAAGTAGGGGCAAGCATCTGACTACTTAATTATGTCAATTATTAATTACAATCCTTTTGATACAATGAGTGCATTGTATGTATTTTTGATGTTATGTAAAGGTGATTTTGTCCGTGAGTTCTATCTTGGGGTGATGTGTTGAGACTAAAAACATTTGTTCTCGAAAGAAGTTGTTAGGTTTGATATAGTTGAGAATAGCTGGGAAAAGTGAATAGATATTTTTTGACAAGTGCAAAAAAGAAAAAGAAGGGAAATAATAGCCATCACTTTTTTATGATGCTTACTACGAGCCAGGCTTCTTACCTCATTGATATCTCATAACAGCCCTATGGAGTGGGCACTGTTGTTACCCACATTATACAGGTGAGGAAAGCGAGGCGCAGAGGAGGTAAATAACTCCCCAAGGCCCCAGCTGCCAAGTGGCAGGGACTAAATGTGCTGAGGAATTACTATGTGCCAATTACTTCCAGGAACTTTTACATGATTTAATCTATTAACCTTCATAATTCCTGTGAGATAGGTACTGTTATTATCTCCATTATATAAAATAAGAAGTGAGGCGCAGTGTGATCATGCATTTTGCCCTAAGTTAAACAGTTTGGTAGATCCTGGATTCAAACCCAGTGTCTATGCTCTCAGTTACCACATTGCCTGGCCTCTAACAGAAACCATCTCTGCTTTATGGCATTTTGCCATCAAGCTACACTAACTCCTGCAAAAAAATAAAATAAAAAATAAAAATCTTCAATTTTTTTCTTTCTTCATTTCTTTCTCTCCCTCCCTCCCTCCTTCCCTTCCTCCCTCCCTTCCTTCCTTCCTTCAGACAGGATCTTGCCCAGGCTGGCAGCAAACTTCTGGCCTCAAGCAGTACTCCCACTCCGATCTCCCAAAGTGCTGGGATTATAGGTGCAAGCCACCATACCCAGTCCCTTCCCTTCCCTTTCTCCGTCCCCTTCCTCTTCTACTTCCTTCTGTGGCCCAGGCTGGAGTACAATGGCATTATCTCTGCTCACTGCAACTTCTGCCTCCTGGGTTCAAGTGATTCTCCTGCCTCCGCCTCCCAAGTAACTGGGATTGCAGATGCATGCCACCACGCCTGGCTAATTTTTGTATTTTTAGTAGAGATGGGGTTTCACCATGTTGGGCAGGCTGGTTTCGAACTCCTGACCTCAGGTGATTCATCTGTCTCAGCCTTTCAAAATGCTGAGATTACAGGTGTGAGCCAACGCACCTGGCCTTCTTTCTTTTTTAAAAATACATATTACTGCCACTGAGTCATTTTGAAGTTTTTTTTTCCTTTACTTTTTCTTTCTTTTTTTTTTGAGATGGAGTCTTGCTCTGTTGCCCAGGTTGGAGTACAGTGCTGCAATCTCAGCTCACTGCAACCTCCACCTCCACCTTCCCAATTCAAGCAACTCTCCTACCTCAGCTTCCTGAGTAGCTAGGATTACAAGTATGCACCAACATGCCTGGCTAATTTTTGTATTTTTATTAGAAATAGGGTTTCACCATGTTGGCCAGGCTGGTCTTGAATTCCTGACCTCAAGTGATCCACATGCCTCGGCCTCCCAAAGTGCTGGGATTATAGGCCTGAGCCACCATGCCCAGCCTCTTTTTTTCTTTTTCGATGTGGGGTCTGTCTTGCTATGCCACCCATGCTGGAATGCAGTGGCATGATCATAGCTTGCTGCAGCCTCAAACTCCTGGGCTCAAGCAATCCTCCTGCCTCAGCCTTTGGAGTAGCTGGGACTACAGGTGTGTGCCACCATGCCTGGTTTATTAATTTTCTTTTTTTTTGCCAGGCTGGAGTGCAGTGGCGTGATCTCGGCTCACTGCAACCTCTGCCTCCCGGGTTCAAGCGATTCTCCTGACTCAGCCTCCTGAGTAGCTGGGACCACAGGTGTGTGCCATGATGCCCAGCTAATTTTTGTATTTTTAGTAAAGATGGGGTTTCACCATGTTGGCCAGGATGGTCTCAATTCTTGACCTCATGATCTCCCTGCCTCGGCCTCCCAAAGTGCTGGGATTACAGGCCTGAGCCACTGCACCCGGCCTAAAAACTTTTTTTTAGAGACAGGGTCTTGCTACATTACCCAGGCTGATTTTAAACGCCTGACCTCAAGAGATCTTCCTGCCTCAGCCTCCCAAGTAGCTAGAATTACAGGTGAGAGCCACCATGTCCAATTCATTTTGAAATTTCTAGAATACCTGGGCACTTTTGGTGTGCAGGAACCGTGGCAGCAGCTTCAAAGATGCTGCTCTAAGCCTTGAAATTTGACAGCAAAAATGGGAGCAAGAGCTGGGAAGTTGTAGGACTCTGAAACTGCAGAAGCTGCAGAAACCCCAGAAACTGCAGGCCTGGGGCCCTGAACCGCTGCCGTGCTGTTTCTTCTTTTTGGCTGGCTGTTCCATGAAGGGACTTGAAGCAATAGCAGAGACTGCAGAAGGTGAAGAGGAGGGGTAGGCTGCCATGCATCCAAGTTCCACCTGTCAGTGGCTATCATCAATAGCGCCCAATATAGGAGGCCCGGGACATTGGCCTCGCTCTCAGAGCTGTGCCCTTGGTACAGCAAATAAGGAGACTGAAAGGTTTGTTTCAGATTTTGAATGTAGGAAATGTCTTTCTACTGCATTTTGCTTCTCTCCACTTTTATATTATTATTATTATTGAGATGGAATCTCACTCTGTCACCAAGGCTGGAGTGCAGGTGTGTGATCTTAGCTCACTGCAGCCTCTGCCTCCCAGGTACAAGCAATTCTCTGCCTTAGCCTCCCAAGTAGCTGAGATTACAGACGTGTACCACGATGCTCAGCTAATTTTTTGTATTTTTAGCAGAGATGGGGTTTCGTCATTTTGGCCAGTCTGATCTTGAACTCCTGGCCTCAAGGGTTTCAGCCCCACAAAGTGCTGGGATTACAGGTGTGAGCCACTGCACTGGGGCTTCTCTCCACTTCGAAAGCTGCCTCCCCCTCCATTCCTGTGTGTACTTGGGAGCCTGGGCTCACTGGCTGCTTGGTGACCCTTGGTGTTCTTTTCAGGCCTCCGGATTGGCTCTGTCCCCATCCCCCATGGCAGCTCTCCTCTGCTTGTTCCTCTCCTCAAGTCCACAGAGCTGCTGCCCCCTCTCTGCAGGTGACCTTGCCTGGAGTGGAGCTGAGACAGCGAAAGCACACCAGGTGTGGAGAGTTCCTCAACTTCCCTTCCTTCCTCTTGCAAATGGCTCTATTTTTATCCGTTCATAGATCTCTCTTTCCCCCCTCCTGCTGCTGAGAAAGCAGTGGCCCTGGACCCTTTCAAGACACATTACTCCTCTCTGCCTCATGTGAGTCAGCATTTGCTGCGGTAACAAACAACCCAAAACCTTCATGTTTGCAATTAACAGGCTTTGTTTCTCTTTCAAGGTCCTGGGCTTGGCAGGGCTGGGCTAGGCTTCAGGCTGCAGGTGTGGTTCAGGTCTGGACCACAGCTCTCCTTCAGGGTCCCTGGCACATCCCTGTAGGGGTCAATGGCTACCTGGCCTATTATTCTCAGGAAAGAGGTACAGTAGGGGACACAAGGCCATGCCAGTCTTCTCAAGGCCTCTGCTTGGAGCTGCCACATTGGCACTTTTTCCTGCAACCCACCAGTCAAAGCACATCATGACCCAGAGTCAACGGGGCAGGAAAACACACTCTCCACTTATGGGGAGGGTTTTTTTGCTGAACGGTAACACAGTCTACCGCATGGCTTCTTTAAAATCTTCACACCTCCCAACAGTTATATTTATTCTCATTCATTTTTTTGGTCTGCCTGTTTCTTCTCATTTTGCTTGCTTTCCTTTTTAAGTCTTCTTCAGCGGCTCTTCCACCCTGACAGATAAATATATTCTTATCCTCAAGGAAAAACTTTCTTTCTCTTAATTGACTTCCCTCCAGCTATTCTTCACTTCTTTTCCTTCACCCACTTACAGAGAGTGTTTTCTGCCACCTCACTATCTCCCACTTCCTCCTTAGCTCGTTAAGATCTCCTGTCCCTCGTGCCCTTCCTTGTCCCACTGTAATCCCCTATCCCCAGGTCCCCACGTAAATAAGCCTTCTTAAGGTCTGTGGTCCTCCAATTCCTAATTCCAGTGGCCGCTCCTTGTTCGGTTTCATTGTTGCAGCGTTGTACACAGGTCGTATTCCACTGGCTGCTCCTTGTTCCGTTTCGCTTTGTTGCAGCGTTGTACACGGGTCGTATTCCAGTGGCCGCTCCTTGTTCTGTTTCACTGTTGCAGTGTTGTACACGGGGTGTTCCCTCTTTTCAGAATGTTCTCCTCTTGGATTCCATACAT
Organism: Cheracebus regulus; assembly: GCA_963574635.1. Taxonomy (NCBI): domain Eukaryota; kingdom Metazoa; phylum Chordata; class Mammalia; order Primates; family Pitheciidae; genus Cheracebus; species Cheracebus regulus. The sequence continues at coordinate 5,359 of CAUYQU010047345.1, read as the reverse complement.
CTGCTCTTTTCTGGCTCTACTCCTTCTACTCATAGCTCCTTCTCCATCTTCTTCACAGATCTTTGATGTTTTAATTCACTAGTTTGGCAGATGTTTATAATGTACTTTGTATATGCTTGCATAGAGAGATAATGGATAACATCCTTGCCTCAAACTCCAATGAGCTGACAGATGGTTACAGAATTGCAACACAGTGTGATCACCGATATGATTTGGGGTGCCATGGGAAACCTAACTCTGCTTGGGGTTAGCAGGTGATATGATTTGGCTGTGTCCCCATCCAAATCTCAACTTGAATTGTGTCTCCCAGAATTCCCATGTGTTGTGGGAGGGACCCGGGGAGAGGTAACTGAATCATGGGGGACGGTCTTTCCAGTGTTATTCTTGTGATAGTGAATAAGTCTCACGAGATCTGATGGGTTCATCAGGGGTTTCTGATTTTGCTTCTTCTTCATTTTTCTCTTGCCACTGCCATTTAAGAAGTGTTTCGACTCCTGCCATGATTCTGAGGCCTCCTCAGCCATGTGGAATTGTAAATCCAATTAAACCTTGTTTTGTTCCCAGTTTTGGGTATGTTTTTATCAGCAGCATGGAAACAAACCATTACATCAGGCTTTTGCTAGAAAGAAGTGTCATTGAGCTGGATCTTGAGAGATCCAGACTCAGAGAGCAGGAATGACATTCCAGAAAGAGCAAATCACACACACAATGGCACAGAATCATGCTCTCGTCTTAGATGGGATTTCCCAGCGTTTCAGTCTCATCTCTTAGCTCTGCACACCCTTTCCTTCCTGGCTGGTCCAACACAGCATGCTTTCCTGAGTGGGATTACTGACCGCATGTTGGATATCTAGTGGAGCAGCCAGTGTACTCCAAACTCAGTTCTAAATTCACAATCTAAACTCCAGCATCATTCTTCCTCACTCCGTGACTGCTGCATCACCACACTGGTGAGCGTTGACACTATAGAGTCTTTCGGATGCTTCTTTCTTCCCCACCTGCCATCTGTTTGCCATCATCACATTTGATGCATGGCTCATCCTGCCAATTCTACTTCTAAATGGTGGCTCAAATTGTTCACTTTTCTCAGACTCTCATTGCTGGTTCTAGGTATTGTTCATATCATTCACCAATTTGGTCTCATTCACTCTTAATTCTTTTCTGTCTTTCTTAAGCATAGATCAGCTTAAAAACTCATATGATATATACAAGTGTTCATAGTAGCACTATTTGTAATAGCTAAAAGGTAGAAATATTCAAATGTCCATCAACAGGTGAATGGATAAAGAGCTTGTGGTATATCTATAAAATGAAATATTACTCAGCCATAAAAAGGAATGGAGTACTGATACATGCTACAACATGAACGTTGAAAACATTATGCTAAGTGAAAGAAGCCCAGCACGAAAGGCCAGACTATATAATTCTATTATACGAAACGTCCAGACTAGGTAAAGCCATAGAGACGAAACTCAGATTGGTGGATGCCAGGGGCTGGGGGAGGGAGCAAAGAAGAGTAATCGATTAATGGATACAGTACAGGGCTTCATTCTGGGTTGATGAAAATGTTTTGTAACTAGAGGTTGCAGTTGCACAACACTGTGAATGTATTAAATGCCACTGAATTGTTCACTTTAAAATAGTTAATTTTATGGTATGTGAATTTCACCTCAATTGAAATCAAGACAAAAACCTTTTGATGCTCTTAGAAAAGATCATGCTTCTGAGCTTGGTGTCCCCTTCCCTTCACTCCTGGCTCCAGGCTCTTTCCCAGCTCACTGCACCCTCCTCTCCCAGATTCCATCCCCATTTCCTCCCTTCTTTTCCCTTCTCTACCACCCTCTAGTGGCGTTCCTTGAAAAAAGCCATCTTCTCTGTAAGCCCTGTTTCCTTACTCCTTTTTGGAAAGGAAAGTTGGAGGGAGTACTGAACATAGGTAGTACAGGGAATCTGGGATTTGGGGAGTAAAAAAGACCTAAGTTCAATTTCCTATTCTACTACTTACTTAGCTGTATGACCTAGAGAACATTAATTACCTCTCTGCACCTCATTTTTTTCTCATCTCTAGCACCTGTCTCATAACATTATTGTGAAGAGTAAATGAAACCATATACACAAAGCTCTTAGAGTAAATGAAACCATATACACAAAGCTCTTGGCCACCTACCAAGCTTGCAGTAAACGTTGGCTATTAGGATGTCTGTTAGTTCATCCTTCAAGGCCCAGATCAAAAGGGAGGTCTTCCTCATGTCCCCCAGGCAGAGTCAATTCTGTATTTACCTTTATTGTACAACTTGTGTACCTCTGTGCCTGTTGTATGGTATGTTTTACTTGCCTTTTCCTACAGGAGCTGTGAGTTCTTTAAGATGGAAATTCTCCATGATATAGTTTGGCCGTGTCCCCACCCAAATCTCATCTTTTTAAAATTTTTATTTATTTATTTATTTGTTTGTTTGTTTGTTTGAGATGGAGTCTTGCTCTGCTGCCCAGGCTGGAGTGCAGTGGCTCAATCTCAGCTCACCGCAAACTCTGTCTCCCGGGTTCAAGCAATTCTCCTGCCTCAGCCTCCCGAGTAGCTGGGATTACAGGCGTGCACCACCATGCCCGGCTAATTTTTTTTTTTTTTTTTGTATTATTAGTAGAGACAGGGTTTCCCCATGTTGGCCAGGTTGGTCTTGAACTCCTGACCTCAAGTCATCCTCTCGCCTCAGCCTCCCAAAGGCATGAGCTGCCACGCCCAACTCCAAATCTAACTGGGAACTGTAGCTCCCATAATCCCCATGTGTGGTGGGAGGAACCAGGTGGGGATAATTGAATCATGGGGTTGGCTTCCCCCATCTTGTTCTTGTGATAGTTCTCAGGAGATGTGATGGTTTATAAGGGGCTTCCCTCTGCACTGGGCACTCATTCTCTCTCCTGCCACCCTGTGAAGAGCTCCTTCTGCCATGATTATAAGTTTCCTGAGGCCTCCCCAGCCATGTGGAACTGTGAGTCAATTAAACATCTTTCCTTTAAAAATTACCCAGCCTCAGGTAGGTCTTTATTAGCAGCGTGAGAACAGACTAATACACTTCGTTGGTGAAACAATTTAAACTTCTTGCACCCCTCCCTCTCTCAACCTCTAATGTTTTCCCTGGGAACTCAAGGTGGTTTGGTGGTCGCTTAGAGGTGTGGAAGGGGACCAGGCAGCTAACCTTGCTTCTTATTGTGCCTTTGAACCTGAGTTTCACCATAGTGACAGCCCAGCAACCCAAGCTGGTAAGGTGCTGGATCTCAGTTCACTTTAACATTTCTAAGTGCCATCAAGTTTCGGTTTTGTTTTTGGATTCCAGGGCAAAAATTATGCAAACAGTTAATATTTATTATTTCATCTTTCCCTTTTGTGCTTTACCCATGGCCTGGCATACATGGCTAGCAACTGCTGCTGGCTGGATTATGATGGTTTCCAGATCCTTCCTCACAACTGACCATAGTAGGTTATCATGGCAGGTCCCTTGTATTTAGAAAGAGAAAGTCCAGTGCCAAACAAGAAACCCTGTGACAGTCCCAGGATGCTGGGCAGAAATCTGCATTTATTTCACATTCCTTCCATGCTCGGCAACATCGTTAATGATCTGACCACATTTCACATGGCTCCCTAGGCCTTGCCTTTGCCAGCAAGGCCTGGCCTCTTCCCTGAACCAGGAAAACTCTGAATGCAACCCATAATCCTGCTGTTCTTGGTAACACCAGCATCTTCCCACAAAAGCTCTAGAAATTGGTTAGACTTTTGGAGCTTTTTGGAACATTAAGACCATTCATTTTTGTTGGGAAGAATATTAATTTTGTGTTCTCAGGATCCTTGGATGAAATTTCAGATCGAAAATCTTGTGATACTCATGCATTTTCCCCTAATCCATCCCCCATGCCACTTTTCTAAAAAGTGAGATGTTAGTTTGGGCTGCACTTCACAAGGAGTAGTGGGAAGGGCCAGGAAGACCTGGCTTTGAATCCCAGTCTCACCATGAGTATGAGGAATGCATTTAACCTTTCTGGCCCTTGGTTTCCTCATCTGGTCAGTGCCTCCAAGGTTTACACTGAGAATCAAATAAGATTTTTGTACGATACTTGACAAAGATTTTCAACAAATGTAAGTCCCCCAATTCCTGTGATCTCCTTTCTCTCGTGCCCTGTTTGCTCATAACAATTTTTCAAAATCGAATCTATGGAGAGTTTGAAAAATCTGGAATTACGTGTTTCCTATTTGAGGCTTTATTTATTTGCATGTATTTATAGCAATAGGGGTCTTGCTCTGTTGCCCAGGCAGGCCTTAAACTCCTGGGATGCAGGGACCCTCCTGCCTCAGCCCCTGTAGTAGGTGGGACTGCAGGTGTGAGCCACCACACCTGGCTTGGTGCTTTATTTTTAAGCACATTAACCTTTCCAAAGTGTTTAAAAAGTACCTTATCCACAGTGCTGCTATTATATACAGGCATCTGGAGATTGATAGGTTAAGTGAACTGGGAACTCACTATGGAATATTGTGCAGTGGTTAGAACCAACATATTAGGTCTACAAATTATAACATGGATAGATAGTAAAAGTATAGTGCAGAGAGAGATCCAAGATGGCCACGTAGCAGCAGCTCAGGATTGTAGCTCCCAGTGAAAGCGAGAGCGAGTGGATGTGCAATTGCAGACGAATTTTTGATGCCCACAGACTGGGAGATTCCCGGCGAAGGAGCCACACGGGTCGCCAGCGTGACTCATTTGGCCGGCACGGCGCTTCTCGGTGCGGAGTGTACGGGACTGGATGCTCTTTTATTCGGGCTCGGCCAGTCCCATCCCCACAACAAGAACAGCAATTGGAAGTGCTGAGGACTGAGAGCAAGCACAGCTGAACCCGGGAAGGCCCAGCTCTGTGGGGAAGGGGCGCTCCCCGAAGGAAAACTAAGAAACAGAAAAAAACTTCATCACCAGCAAGCCGGACGTCCACTCAGAGACCCAATCTGAAAGTCGGCAATTACAAAGACGAGAGGTGGATAAATCCACAAAAATGGGAAGAAACCAGTGCAAATAGGCTGGGAACACCTGAAATCAGAATGCCTCTCCTCCTACCGGGGATCGCAGCTCCTCATCAGCAAGAGAACAAGGCTGGACGGAGGATGAGTGTGATGAACTCACAGAATCAGGCTTCAGAAGGTGGATAATAAGAAACTTCTGTCAGCTAAAGGGACATGTTCTAACCCAATGCAAAGAAACTAAGAACCTTGAAAGAAGATTTAACGAAATGCTAACGAGAATGGACAACTTAGAGAAGAATATAAGTGAATTGATGGAGCTGAAAAACACAACACGAGAACTTCGCAAAGCATGCACAA
>CAUYQU010047344.1:0-23258 GCA_963574635.1 Cheracebus regulus | reverse complement strand
CTCCAGATTCTCCACTTCCAAGCATAAGGAGCAGGACTGGAAGGCCCTTACATACCATCAGCTTCTCCTCACACCAGACCTTCCTCACCAGGGCCTGGGGGTGTGAGCTGGACTTCTCCCGCTTTTGTTATTTCTGCTTCTGCCCTGACTAGAAGCTTTCATGAATAGGACCAGGCTTGCTCCTTCTAGTATTTGCCATGACAGATGGCAGCCCAGGGATCAGAGGAGCCTTAATGAGGCCTGCAGAAAAAATATAAATTAAATAAAATAAAATAAATGACAAATATTAAGTGTGAGTTTTCCACCTTTGCTCTTTTAAAAGATTGTTTTGGCTATTCAGGGTCCCTTGTAATTCCACCTGAATTTGAGGATTAGTTTTCCTGTTTCTGAAAAAAATGTCTGTGGAAATATTTGACAGGAATTTTAATGAATCTGTAGATTGCTTTGGGTAGTATTGATATCTTTTTTTTCATAATTTTATTTTTCATTGCCTTTTAGGTTTTGAGGTACATGTGAAGAACATGCAATATTGTTGCATAGGTACACACGTGGCAGTGTCATTTGTTGTCTTCCTCCCATTTACCTATATCTGGCATTTCTCCCCATGCTATCTCCCCCCAACTCCCCACCCCCACTGTCCCTCCCCTATTTCCCCCCAAAAGACCCCAGTGTATAGTGCTCCCCTCCCTGTGTCCATGTGTTCTCATTGTTCAACACCCGCCTATGAGTGAGAACATGCGGTGTTTGATTTTGTGTTCTTGCATCAGTTTGCTGAGAATGATGGTTTCCAGGTTCATTCATGTCCCTACGAAGGACACGAACTTACTGTTTTTGACGGCTGCATAATATTCCATGGTGTATATGTGCCACATTTTCCCTGTCCAGTCTATCATCGATGGGCATTTGGGTTTTCGAGGTCTTTGCTATTGTAAATTGTGCTGCAATGAACATTCGTGTGCATGTGTACTTATAGTAGAATGATTCTGTTTTTTTTTTTTCAATGTTATAGGTCCACTGTCGTGAAAGAGCAAAAATCTGATTGAATATTCCACAGCAGAGAAATGGTAAATTAAACTGTCATCTTCTTAACCAGTGGTTGAATTAGGATAATGGAATCACAGATGATAATCTTTCATTTTACATTTTCACTTCATAAGGTCAACATTACCCTGACACCAAAAACCAATACAAGGAATGAAAACTACAGATCATATTACTCTTTGTCACAAGTACAAATATTTTAAATAAAATATTACTAAATTAAGTTAGGACTATATTAAAAAAATAAGGTACCATGACCAAGTGGAGGTTTAACCCAGGAAACATAAGCGTTGCTTAAATCTTCCAGTTACAGATACAGGTGTAAATAACACTTTCAGGTATTTGCCCTACATAACTGTGTTTTGTTTGTTTGTTTGAGATAGGGTCTCATTCTGTTGCCCAGGCTGGAGTGCAGTGGCATGATCACAGCTAACTGCAGCCACAACCTTCTTGGGCTCAGGTGATTCTCCCACCTCAGCCTCACCAGTAGCTGGGACTATAGGCATACGCCACTTTGCCCAGCTAATTTTTGTATTTTTTTTATAGAGATGGACTGGTTTTGCCACGCTACCCAGGCTGGTCTCGAATGTCTGAGGCTCAAGTAATCCACTCACCGTAGCCTCCCAAAGTGTTGGGATTACAGGAGTTAGCCACTGCGCCCAGCCTCATAACTATGTTAATAAAGACACAATCTAGATGTGGAACACTTAGTGTGGGAACCTATATCATATATATGTACCTTATAACTGGCATTATATATTTCTGAAATACTTGCTATGAAACACTTCAATCCAGTTTATTTTAGATCTGCTTTCTCAGACAACTGAACATCTCAATTTAAAAATGTTCATATTAAAATATATTCAATAAGCTCGTTCTAAGATTAGAATTAAACTACAATGTATTCAACTTAAAAGACAGAATTCAACATTTCTTGGAATCATAAAGTCAAGGGACTCAAGTAAAATACTTCTTCACAAACATCTCTGAGTGGCATGATTATGTAGCCTTATTATGGAAATTTACTGACACAGAGAGCAGCCTTAAAGCAGCCTTTAGTTCTTTTGCCAGAACATTTTAATAATATAGGGAATTCTTCTTTATATTATTACATTAAAATCTACCTTCCTTCAACTTTTATCCAGTGGCAGCAGTGCTAACCTGTGAGGTAATAAAAGAGCTTAAGTCTTCATTTACATATCCCACAAGTACTTAAAAATAGCTGTTAAAGTCACTTTTTAGACTTTTCCTCTCCAGGCCAAATCAATTGAGTTCTCCCAACCACTTGTCATATGATACACCAGTAAACTTCATTTGTTCTTACCACCACTTCCTGCAGAAGCCAAACATTTAAAACAAATGGGTTGCAACACAGCACTTCATTCCTGTAGGAATATGCAGCAGACATGTGTCCATCCTAGCAAATTTACTACAATAGCCAGTCAATCTTCAAATATCAAAACACCCTAATTTTTCCCCACATAAAAACCCATGAAAACAAATGTTGTATTCCCAATACAAAAGCATGCACTTATAAAAAATAGAATTGATAATAGAACATTTTTCAGTTTTAAGCAATGGTATTCCTACAACTGGTTAGTACTTTTTCTCCTAGAGACTAATAAAGGCTAAAGAACTGAACCCTTATCCAAAAATGTACCTGGTTTTAAAAGTTATATATAATATAAACAGCAGTAATCCACAAAAACAGTATTGGCTGCAATGCCCAGCACTGTTGAAAAAAATGTGTACAGTAGTCTCCTATTATCTGAGGACGATACATTCTATGACCCACAGTGAATGCCTGAAACCGTGGATAGTACTGAACCCTATACATACTATGTTTTTCTCTATACATCTATAGCTATGATAAAGTTTAACTTATAAATTAGGCACAGTAAAAGATTAACAACACCAATAATAAAACAGAACAATTATAATATACTGTAATAAAAGTTATGTCAACATAGTCTGTTTCCTCTCTCTCTTTCAAAGTATCTTATTGTACCATCCTGGGTAACAAACTGTAGAAAGTGAAACCATGAAAAAGGGGTAACTGCTGTTTACTACAGAATGATCCTGATTTATCCCAGCTTTTATCTTTGTTTAGCTTTGACATGGTTGTAATTAGTTTTGTACTAGTATTATTCTACTCTATTATGCTATATTTCTTTGACTATTCGAAGCAAGATTGAAGATGGGAGACTATGTAATACGTATTTTGTGTTAGTGAAATCTCATGAATTAAGGACTAGTAGGGGTTATGGAAGAAAAGGTCACTTAAGAATTAAACATCTTCAAAAGAAGTGTAGTAACTTTAGAACACATGGTGCCTGGATTCATTCAGGTTTCTATATCTTGAGAATACAGGCTCAAACCTAGGAAAGGCTACTCTGATAAATGGACAGGAATAATTTATAGTTAGTAAATCAATCAAGAAACTGATCAAGAATAAGCTGGTAAGAGTCTAAACTGCTAGTCATTAAGTTAGTTAAATGGTGTATGCAAATGTGATGTTAAGAGCCTCACTAAAACATTTCCAGTTCCTTCATATCTAAAATGTACTCAACATACTGAAATTGAAAAAAGAGAAAACATTTAGTATCTAATTCTTACCTGGAACCCATTTAATTTCCATTTCCATATCATTTTCTTTGCCTTTCTTTTCTTTTTCTTGAATAACCTGCAAGAGCTGCCTGTACTTAGCGATTTGTTCTTCATCATCCTTCTGACTTTTCTTTGTTTTCTCATCTTCTTCTACATTGTCTCCATCATCACCTAATAAAAAAAAATTCACAATACACTAAACAATTCACTTCTAATTCTAGTGTTCGGATCTCCCAGTCACTTTCTTTTAAAAGATGTTGTTAAGACCACAGGATATCAAAATCAGACTTAAATTTCTCATGTAGAATAAAAATCAGTTACAATATAAATTTGCACTGTCATAACAGTATGCTTGGGAATCACCCTTTTCATTAAAATTTATCTTTGATAATTCTGCAGTCACATAACATCTTTGGGCTTCTCTTTCCTACAAGCTGCAAGACAATGAAGACGGCATTTTATCCCTCCTTATGTCCTCCACTATCCAGCACAGTGCTTTAAAATGTTACGCTGAATAAATGTAGGCTGAATATTGTTCGGATGAACTCAGTTTGGAGATTTAGCTGTTCAGACCAAAGAGAAGAGATAATGGCAGTTGTTTATAATCCAAACCTAAGAATACTGGAACCTTTCCTTTTTTTTTTTTTTTAACAAACCCTTGCGTTGAGGGCTGACTTTCAATAGATCATAGTGAAGGAGCTGCTCTGCTACATATGAAACCATGACCCAGAAGCAGGTCGTTTATGAATGGTCTATCGCCAGGTTCCCCATGAACATGTGTTGCCTGACGGGCAAGGGGCGACCACCTTTCTGGCCACACCCCACTTTCCCAGGACACAAGACCCAAGTCCCAGAGAGCGCGGCCAGGCATGCCCCACGGAACCTTTCCATTTTTAAGCAAGCATGCTTACTCCAATGATCTCATTAATATATTAAGAATAAAAATGAATTAGGAGTTACTTCAATTAATTTCACTGTATGGAAAAATATTCACATTTGCATTTCCTAGTTCTGTAAAAATAATTAGAATACAAACAAACAGTATAAAAATCATGGGCAACAAATACCCAAGAAAACGAATACATCAAAAAGTTTGTTCTACATTTCCACTGCAAGTCTCCAAATCAAAAACAAATCAGAAACCTGGGTTTTAATGCAAAACATACAGACTTATTGAACTGACTGCTCAAGTAAAGGAAACTCTACAAGCAGGATAATGAAGTCCCTCTCCTCTATAACCTGTTGCTAACTGCTCACCAAAAACGTCTGACATTATTAAGCATTTAGCTGGGAAACATCAGTGTTAACAGATTGTTCTTGTATCTTTTTTAATTTTAAAAATTCATTTATATTTTTCTTTCTTCAGCAAGTTCATATAATCAATGTCCTTCTTAAAAAAGTGTTACAGAAAAAAATTGGTTAGGTAACTATTTCTGTATGTATATGTTTCTTTCTTAAAATAAATAAAAAATGGTTCAGGACATTCTTTCTATCCTATCACACTTTTATTTTCATTCAAACAGCTGAAATTCATTTTTTCCCTGTTTGTGCTTTGTGCCACAATAATAATGTTGGATGGAATTCTGTCATGTATCCCATAATTCAATAGATAAAACATCAGGAACACATTAACAAATGGCAAAGTATTTCTTTCTATTAAAAGCTTACTTCTGAAAACATAATTAGAAGCAAGCTCCTTCCAGGTTAAAATTTTAGTGGTAAGTCTCTGATGGCTTACTTTAAACTGATTTTTTTCAGTACTGAAATTTTACTTTCTGAAGCTCTAAATGTGGGGTAAGTCATGTAGCTCTGTTTTTCCCCAACTCAAGGACACTAGTTTGTGAAAGCCTTTAACACTATATAAGGAGTGAAAAAATAATAATCCTAACAGTAAGCCACCCTGCTATGCTCTCTTATAAACAACAAGCAGAAATATTCAGTAACTCTAAGGTATACAGATATACTAATGTACCTATGACAGGTACTAAATTACAGATTATAGTAAATTTGTAATCAATTAAAATGCTGAAGAAAATTATATGCTTTAAAAAAAGTGGTGTATCTCAAACAGCCATTATTTATTAAAGTTTTAAGAAATAAAAATACATGATACAAGCTACATCATTTCAATCTTTCCAACCATAAGCCTGCTACTATTTGGATCCTCATTTCACAGCTATGGAAGAAAGATATAGGGTGTTTAGTAAACCTATATGTATGTACGGTGAAGTTAGGATTCGAAACCAGCAGAGCCCAAGCTCTTAACCAGAAAGTATTAACAAATTAATGCTTATTATTCACAATATTAGCTGCCCTAATATCAAAAATGTCATTTTAAACTTCAGTTCTCCCCAAACAGAAATCTATTTGAAAAACTTGTATCCAATCTTCACACGTGTGCATAAAAAGTTATCTTTTTCCCTTTATCTTACAGCTGATAGTGAGGAAAAACTAACCAGAATTTTCCAAAAAGTTCTAAAGGCCCATATAGGCATATAAATAAAAACAAAATACTGATAAATAATTATGTCTTCCTCCACATCTATTAGGGGAAAAGACAGAGGATAACTGTAAAAAGGACTCAGCTGTTCTGTGAACAATAAAAAAATAAAATGCTCATCCAGTTATTTGGAATGCCAAAAAAATTAACAAGCATCAGCCACTAAGACCTTAAAAAAAATGTTAGTCTCTTTGTGCCCAACTAACTCCCATTGCAAATACACATTTTCCAAGAGTATTAAATACTTAAGCAATTATGTGGTTGCATTAATATGAGATGTCTGAACAAAGAAACCAGAATGATGAAACATGATTTTCCATACTGTTCAAGAGTAGTATTTTATGAAAAGCTTAGAAAAATGAAGTGCTATCTTCAGTAGTCTAAAAGAAACAGTGATAAACCAATCATAGGATCTAAGAAAGTCAAGGTTTAATAGCACTATGGTAATACTAAAGAAGCTTTTAGAATTTATTTAATTTGACATTTAGGCTATAAAAATAACACAGATGCAAAAGGAAAACAAAAAAGCTATGAAAAATGTTAAGCTACAAATTAAAGAATATTCATTCTTGTTAATTTAAAATACTTATATCTACGTTTAATACTTATGGGTTCTTTACTTTCTGTCAGCACTAAACCTCTTACTCATAATTTTTCATGATTGGGAATTCCTCTACTAGATATGAATGAAGATGTGAAGGTATTAGGCAGATAGCATCAACCAAAAGTTGACAAGAAATTATAACCAGGCAGCCAATTTCCAAACAGATACAGATCAAATACAGGGAAAAAGGGGTCTGGGGGCTTTAATTCTACAAAGTGAGCTATTTTAAGCAAAGAGCATATACATTTAGAAGTATAGTTCATTCTTGAACAATATGGAGGTCAGATGCGCCAACCCTAGGCACAGCCGAAAATCCACATGTAACTTGATTCTCCCAAAACTAATAGTCCACTGTTCCGTGGAAGCCTTACCAATAACACAGTCAGTGGACACATATTTTGTGTATTATGTGTATTATATGCTATATTCTTATAATAAACTACAGAAAATAAAATGTTACTAAGAAAATCATAAGGAAGAGAAATATATTTCCTATGCATGCATTACATGGAAGTGGATCATTATAAAAGTCTTCACTCTCATTGTCATCATCACACTGGGTAGACAGAGGAGGAGCAGGAAGAGGATTTGGCCTTATAGTTTCAGGGGTGGCAAAGGCAGAAAAAAATCCATGTATAAGTGGACCCACATATTTCAAACCCATGTTGTTCAAGAGTCATCTATATACCAATAATCATTTTGGTCATTAAAAAAAAAAAAGACCAGGCACAGAGGCTCAGCACTTTGGGAAGCTGAGGTGGGTGGATCACTTAAGGTCAGGAGCTCAAGACCAACCTGGCCAACATGGTGAAACTCCACTTCTATTAAAATACAAAAATTAGCTGGGCATGATGGCGAGTGCCCGCAATCCCAGCTACTCGGGAGGCTGAGCCAGGAGAACTGCTTGAACTTGGGAGGAAGAGGTTGCCCAAATTGTGCCACTGCACTCCAACCTGGGTGACAGAGTGGGATTCTGTCTCAAAAAACAAAAACAACTTGAATAAACATAAAGATAATTTGAGAACTTCTTAAGAGCAAGCTACGTATTTCAGACTAACCCTTTCACTGAAGACCTTAAGTTTGAATTAAATTGGATTAAATATTTTTAAAATATTTTATAAAGTTGAACTGTCAAATTAGAGAAGGATTACTATATCAAAAACAAGAAGGGAATATTAGAGGGATGACCCCAGGGTTAAAGACCTGTTTTGCTCTGGGATCATTTCCTGTTTCCTGATCTGGAGAAAAAACAGCTGTGAAACTCAACTGTGGTTTTAGCAGGCTTTAAGGGTCAAGAAGACAAAAGTTAAAGTCTAAACAAAAGAGGGAATTTCAATTAGCACCCTGACATTAAATATTACCATCCAGAGGGATATACTCCCAGGGAAACAGTCAATCTGAAGTAAACCAGCCCTCATGCAGACTTTAATCACCACAGAAGCCAGGGAACCTCAAGCCTTAGCACTTGGAGAAATGTGGTTCTAGACCAACCAAAGTAAATTAAAGTTTTCTCTGATCAAAGATGCCCTAACTTCAAAAATCAAAGTAGCACATAAAGTTAACTAGGCACGCAAGTAAACAAGAGACAAATACCTTGTAAAATAATAGAAACCAACCTGAAAATACATGAAATATTAAAACTATCAGAGATTATAAAAACATGTTTACTCTGTTTACAGGTATGAAAAATATGTTGAAACTATCGGCAATAAGTAAAAAATATAACAAGTGGTATTTCTGACTTGAAAAAATAGCCAAATACAACCCCCATAAGTAAAAAATATAATAACCAAGATTAAGAACTCAATGGAGAGGTCTATTAGCAGATTTAACACTGCTGAAAAGACAATTAGTGATCTGGAAGGTAGGTCAGAAGAAAATATCCAGAATGTAGTACAAAGACAACAGATTAAAAATAAGAGTGGAGACAGGCAAGATACAATGAAAAGATCTAACATGTATTTAGTTGATGTCCTAGAAAGATAAAGAAACAACATCTGAAAACATAATGGCTGAGAAGATTCCAAAACTGATGAAAGATACCACTCCACGAATAAATGAAACCCAACAACAAACCTCAAGCTCCATAAATAAAAAGAAATCTACTCTCAGACTTATCACAGACAAAACAGAGAGAAAACTTTAAAAGCAGTCAAAGGAATAATTATAGACACTGAGAGGCTACTTTCTAACTAATTGAAAAAATGGAATGTAAAAATATTTAATTAATCTAAATGATGCTCCTATTTTTAATAAGGCAATGGGAGGGGTGCCTAAAAGATCATTTTACTGGTTTATTAAGAAACTGTGCAACCATATGAATCAGGACAAGCCTAAAAGGCAATGCTTGGTTAGGTCATGGTTTTAAACAAAATGTTTATAGTTAAATTCAGCCAAAGAAAATCTTTTTTAAAAATCACTGTCTACAAGTATATATAATACTGTGCATGTGAGTATATCTGTAGACAGAATTTGGCTCTTCCTTTAGATCTACTGCCAAAGACCCTTAGTCCATTAATGGTTACTAAAAGATTAACAAGTACCTTGTAGCTCCTCTTCTATCTCCTCTTCATCTTCACTAGAGGAAGCTAAGTAGGCTTGAAAATCCATGTCTAAAAGCTCTTCCTTTTTAAACTTCCTGTTGAGCACTGTAATTCTTTCGTGATCAGTCTCATCCCAAGTGATTTCCACCTTTCACCAATGAATAAGAAAAAATAACACAAGAAAACGGAAATGTCAAGTCAAACTTGTTAAAGAATATATGTTGTTAACTTGTATGTTTAACAGTAAGTTAAAAGTTAAGACATATTAAAACATATATATGAATGACATGATTAATAAATAGTATCCTATTTGTGAAAAGGGAATCATTTTTATTAACTTGTATCTCCTCCCAATTCTCTACTATCTACAGGATACTCCATTACTGATAGTAAAAATTAACCAGTGTGTAAATTAATTACAGTGAAAAAAACTAAGAAAATGTACTGGTAAACAAGTTAACATTATGGGTCAGGCACAGTGGCTCACGCCTGTAATCCTAGCACTTTGGGAGGCCAAGGGTGGATCATCTGAGGTCAGGAGTTTGAGACCAGCCTGGCCAACATGGTGAAACCCCGTCTCTACTAAAAACACAAAAAATTAGCTGGGCATGGTGGTGGGTGCCAGTTATCCCAGCTACGTGGGAGGCTGAAGCGGGAGAATCAGGAAGGCCTGTCATCCCAGCTACTGGCGAGGCAGAGGTTGCACCAAGCCAAGATTGCGCCACTGCACTCCAGCCTAGGCAATGAGCGAAACTCCATCACAAACCAAAAAGTTAACATTATAAATCAGTGAAAACATGTTTATCACCTGGAGTTCAAAGATTTCAGGAGATGAGCAAACTATATGAAATCTGTTGATAAAGCAACACAATCTCAGTGTTGCTCATTTTTTAAAATGATTAAGAGCCCCTGATGAGAAAAGCATCTATTAGTTGGAAGCAGCTTACACTCCCATGATACATGAATTCATCTATGACATGAGTGATGTGGTGATGACTGGCTCCTGTCCTCTACATGGCCCGTATTATCTACATGGCCCTGCTAGATATTTTATCTTCATCACAGGGTAGATCCCACATCCTTGGTTTTTGTTTTTTCCCCTCAGGACAATCCCCCCAGAAAAGGAGAGCAAAAGAGACAGCAATGAATCAAGATCCTTAAAATCACTGTCACCTATCTCAGAAATTCCAGCTAGTCACAGGATTCAGAAACAATTCCTATTCTGATAATTAAGCCTGAGCTGATAACTACCAAACCAATGCTGGAACTAGGACAGACATTGATGACACAGCCACGACCCAGGAATGCTACACTGGCTGCCTGGACAGGCTGGCCCTAATCATTATTTTGCTCCTGAAAATAACATGACTTCACATTTCATGTGACTAATTTTTTTAGATTTTGCTTACTATGTAGAGTTTTACTATACCCAGTAACTAATCAATGCCACCTGTGCCCACCACAGCACAGCAGGTGACAGATACAGCTACTCTCTCTGCTACTAGTCCCTCCTCAGAGAAGCACAGTGACTTATCACACAGGAAAAGCAGAGGGAAGCTAGTTTAGCTATTGCAGAGTACAGCTGTGGACAGAAGGGTTATTGGGAGAAAGAAAAGGGAGAAGGGGCCAGCCGCAGTGTCTCACGCCTGTAACCCAACACTTTGGGAGATGGAGGCAGGCGGATCACCTGAGCTCAGGAATTCAAGGCCAGCATGGCCAACTTGGCGAAACCCAGTCTCTGCTAAAAATACAAAAATTAGCTGGGTATGGTGGCGCACACCTGTAATCCCAGCTACTGGGGAGGCTGAGGCAGGAGAATCACTTGAACCCAGGAGGCAGAGGTTGCAGTGAGCTGAGATTGCAACACTGCAATCCAGCCTGGGAGACACAGCAAGACTCCATCTCAAAAAAAAAAAAAACGGAGGAGAAGGTAGTCAGCTAAGTAATAAACTATTTCAATAGACAAAAACCTTTTAGCTGCTTGTTACTATGTAGTAATGTGATATTATACTTTAATAATTCTGTATCAATTCTTTTTATAATTTTGAATCATATCTACAGAAAAAGGTACTCTTATTTTAGATTTTCACTTGTTTTGTTTAATTATGCTGACAGGTAATTTATTACGCACTTCCCCTTATTCCCCAGGATATTAATAACTGATGTATTACTTAGTAGAGTGTGTAGGAAAGACAGAAGAGAAAAAAGAAACATCAGCAGGTAACTGACACAGGCTTAAAGGCATAATAAGAATCTGAAAACAGCTTCACAGATACGGTAGATGCAGACACACTTGGGTCTCATTTCTATTTGTACCCATGCATTAAAATTTTGAATACTTTGAGGCTAGGAGCAGTGGCTCATGCCTATAATCCCAGCACTTTGGGATGCCAAGGTGGGTGGATCATTTGAGGTCAGGAGTTCGAGACCAGCGTGGTCAATATGGCAAAACCCTGTGTCTAGTAAAAATACAAAAATTAGCCAGGTGTAGTGGCGCACACCTGTAATCCAAGCTACTTGGGTGGCTGAGGCATGAGAATCGTCTCCAGCCTGGGTGAGAGAGCAAGCCTCTGTCTCAAGAAAAAACAACAACAAAATTAATATTTTCCATTTCTAAATATGCTATAATATACAAAATCTTTTCATAAAGCCACAGAGTCCAGCTACATATTTTTTAAAGTTAAGAAATACCGTTGATGTTCCCATTGCAGCAGATGTGAAATATTTTGGTTTATATGCTGTTAAATCCACTTCCGAGGCAACATCCTTAGGCTCATCATCAAAAGTAGTATCATCTGGTATAAATCTAAGAAAAAAAAATATTTAAACATATGCTACAGTGATAACCACAGTTTAGATTCTCATCTAATTAGTTGTAGTTTATACATATATATATATAACTTTCTAAAAAAAACACGTTTAAGAGGCAAACAATGTTAGACATAATCTTTGTATATTTCTGAATGAATTCATCTTTGTATGAATTTCTGAAATTCATAATCTATAACTCTGTAATTCCACTAAATTTAAAGGAATGCTATATAGATAGAAATCCTGCTTTAGGAGTCAGTTAATGAGTCAGGTGCAAACACATATGGATCTCTGAGGTTTCAAAAAGATCCAGACTTCTGATAGCGCAGTCACTGACTACATATTTTTTGTTGTTATTGTTGTCAGAAAGAGGGTCTTGCTCTGTCACCCAGGTTGGAGAGCCATGCCATAATCATGGCTCACTGAAGTCTCGATACCCTGGGCTCAAGCAGTCCTCTACAAGTGTGTGCCAACATGTTGGGCTAATTTTTACTTTCAAAATTTTTTGTAGAGAGAGGGTCTCACTATCCTGCCCAGGCTGATGTCGAACTCCTGGGCTCAAGTGATCTTCCTGCCTAGGCTTCCCAAAGTGGTAGAATTACAAGTGTGAGCTACTATGTCCAGCTGGGTATATCATATTTTGAAGATCAAATATAATTATTAATAGGTAAGCATTCCAAATATAAAATATCATATACATGAGGTATCACTGAAAATAAGGGAAAGCTTAAGGTTGATTCTTACAATTTCCTAATTGTACATTTAGCCATTTACATTCAGAGCACTGTTGTCCAACAGAACTTTCTGTGACAAGGGCAATGTTCTGTATCTGCTCTGTCCATGTAACCATTAATTATTTGAAATGTGACTAGGCAATTAAATTTTAAATTTTATTTAACTAAAATAACCATATGTGACTAGTGGCTACTATACTGGATAGCATGGATCTAGAGACACCAGTCTGTTAGCAAATTCCTCTGCCCCTTCCTTCACGCATGCTTTTCGTTGTCTTTTTTTTTTTTGAGACTTGAGTCTCACTCTGTAACCCAAGCTGGAGTGCAATGCCGCCATCTCTGCTCACGGCAACCTCTGTCTCCTGGGGTCAAGTGATTCTCCTGCCTCAGCCTCCTGAGTAGCTGAGATTACAGGCATGCACCACCACATCCAGCTAATTTTTGTATTTTTAATAGAGACGGGATTTCACCATGTTGGTCAGGCTGGTCTTGAACTTTTGACCTTGTGATCTGCCTGCCTCGGTCTCCCAAAGTGCTGGGATTACAGGCGTAAGCCACTGTGCCCGGCCCCTCCATGCATTTTTAAAAGTTACCTCATCTGGTCCCTAGCTCTAAAAGGCAGTTGCAAGGAAATATCATTGTGTAGGTTACACCATCTTAAAACCAGAGCCAATATGTTTGAAAGGACAAAAATGTGGGGATGATTCATACATAATACTTTAGCATTTTCTTTGTTTTCTTTCTTAGGAGTGATGGTTCATGCGATAGAGTTCACCCAAAAGCAAAAAATCATTTTAGAATATAAAACAGAGATCACTACCAGTTCAAATATTTTGCTTCTCATAATCATGTTGTACTCAAAGATTAAATTGGTAATATATACACTGGATTACCTTAGATCTATGAAAGAACAACTACTTTCAAATTCCAGGCCATCACAATCCTCATAAATTTTACTAGCCGTTTCTGGAGAATCACAATCTACTACTGCATAATAGTACTTCAGTCGTTTGAATTGATAATCTCTCAATTTTTCTCTAGAGGTCCTAAAGTGGGAAAAACTCATTAAGCATACTTATATAGACGCACAAAAATTTCCCTTTAAAAAATAAATGCAATTTTTTCAAGAAAAACATATTACAAGCTGGCCTTCATTCCAAGCCATATTTCCTTCATGACTCTGCCTTTATGAACATTAAATACTTAAAAGCTTAACTTATTATTCTCACAAGGTACAGGTATTTGGATTAGAATTTGGTATCTAAAAAAGGAGAGTGTGGGAATTAAACATGCCTATCTACAATTTAACTCACAGAATAGTTATTTTGCTACCACATATCACCTTCTCAAATAAAACCAATGATGATTATAAAATATGTTAGAAAAGCATTAGCTACAAAGACATTTCTAATACTGCAGTGTTTGCTTAAGAATCTGTAAGTTTAATTTCACTTAACTAAAACATATTCCTTTTTTTTGTTTCCACACAAAGCACTGATATCACATACTTTTAAGTTTCCACACAAAACATTGATACCACACATTCTTCATCTGCTCTCTTCTGTCACTAATATAGTTAACCCACATTTTTATTAAGTGCAAATAGAGCGCCACCTAGTGGCTTAAAAACTACTTTAAATTATTTTCTATACTATACCACGATAATAAAAAATATATCATTCTTTCACTTTTCTATTTGATTCTCAAGTAAGAAAAATTATATAATTTGAAGGCAAACAGAGCTTCAATGATGTCTCAAAAAAAGCAAAACGTACTAACACAGAGCAACAAGGCTGAAGGAACTCAAAAGAACTCCAAATCAGTTTAATCATGAAATGTTTTACAAAAACTACAATAATTATTTTCATGAACACAGAAATATAAATATACCCACAAGTGAAATCTTCTTGGAATAATGTACCACTTTTGACAGACTTTAAATCTGTTTTGCAACCTGTTTTAACCATGAATGGCACAAATATAAACTTTAGTTTTAACTGTTATGGTCACCAGAATTCTGAACTAATGACATGAATTTATGAAGTTTAATTTTATGTTCTATAGTGATTTAATACCAGTCCTTTTCTGGGGCATCTTCGGGAATACTTAATAGCTCTACTGGTCCTTGAACTTGCTCTTCCTTCATCCTCTCCTTTCCAAACTCTGAAGGATATATCTAAACAGAAAAAATAGAATCAATGTAATTTGTGCATTCATTGTCACAAATATCTAGGACCTGTTTGACTCAATAAAAACAGCAAGGGTGACTCACTTCCAAACCTACTATATAGTAAGCTAGAGTATCCTGAGAAATTTTATTTAAAAATAGATCACTTTGGCTGGAGAGTAACAAATATATAATGCAATTTTATTTCAAAATCTGAAATTCTAAACACTTCTGGTCCCAAGTACTTTGGATAAGGGAGACTCAATCTCTAATGATTGAGGGCAGGGCTATTTCAGGCGCTGCACTAAATACATAGTGTGAGCTCCTTTATACTTAATCCTTACAACCACCAATACTATCGTTATATCCATTTGGATATGTTGGAAAGATGTAAACATATTTGAGAGATTAATTAATACAGGATCCAGGATCACACAGCACTTATAAGAATCAAGATCTGAACTCAGATCTGTAATAATGCAAAGTTGGGATTCTTAACCATTAGGTTGGCTTGAAATATGGTGTCCTCAAATTTATGTAAGTTTTTCAAATTTATCGAGTGTTACAGTTTATTTCACATAGATCATTTGTGTTTATTAAGGTAATTCCCAAGGACTTTATATGGTTTTGTTTCTAGTATAATTAGAATTTTTTAAAAATTGGCCAGTGTTAGCCATAAGGAATGCAATTTATTTTTAAAAAAGTTTCTCATACTCTGTCCCTTTAGTGAGCTTTTATTTATTTGGGTTTTTAAAGTGTACACAATCACATAACCTATCAATAATAATTTTACCTCTTCCTTTCTAACATTTATACCTGTTATAGAAGTTTCACACTCAATCGTACTAGACAACTTTCACATTATTTTCCTTAAAAGGAAAACTATGGATAAAAAAAAAATCAGATTTAATTTAAAATGCCTAGAAATATTTACTTCAAAATGAAAACAATTCTCACCTTGACAGAAAATATAACACCTCCTTTGGGTTTAAATGAATTGAACAGAGCCAGCAAATCTTTTGCCTTTAATCTATCCCAGTCCATGTTACAAACTGCTAATCGACGTGTAATCTGAGAAGAATTAAATAGTACATAATCCATATCATTCTCAATACTTGAAAAATAAAGATTCTAAAAATGTAATGCCTTCTGTCCCCTATGCTCTGAAATTAACAGTACTGTAGTTATCTAAGTGTAATTTAGTATATAAAGGAGAACTTGGAATGGGCCAAACAATAGTAAACCATAACAGATAAGCATTTTCTCTTACTTGGTTCTTAATTCTTAAATCAGAACATCATCATAAGCTGATTTTTTAACTACCAAGTTTGCTAACCTATTTTGCCATGCATGCATGAGTAAGGAAGTTGAGTATGTTACCCTGTAGCATTTCTAATAGGCGCCATACGAACAGAAATATAAACTACTAGCTAAAACAAGAATTAAAAATTTCATGCAACTTTTCATTATTTACGTAGAGCTTCTTCCTTATCTGCTTGGACATCTTCTAGTTCATAAATACTCCATACCAAATTTTAATCAGAACCATCAAGAATATTATTACCAATAAGCTTTTCCCACTTAATAACATCAATTCTACCAGTCATAAAAGCTGCTTATACTATGTTTTTCACAAATAATCTTGTTTATTCAAAAGGTTACCTCATCAGCACAAGGAGCATCTTTATCTAATTCTCTCCAAGCATGCTCAAAACCAGATTCTTCTGGAAACAAATCTGCCATATCATCTTCATCTTCAGAACTAGTTTCTATATTTCCTTTACCCCTTGCAAGATCAGGGCCACTGTCACTTTCATCATCATCCTCACTATCGTCATCTTCATTCTCTTCATCATCTTCACTTCCATCACCATCATCACCTGAAGCTCTACTGACACCTGTAATTTCATTTTCAGATTCCTCTCCGCTTCCTACTTCACTAACACTTTCTGAATCTTCCTCCAGAGCATCTTTGTCAAACATTTCACCATCTGCTGAGTTTTCATAACCATCACTGTCTCTTGTCATTATGGGTGGAACCACTGCAAAATGTTAAAGGGGAAAGAAATTAAGAAAAGATATACACTGAATTAAACTGAATCCAAATTATTTTGACATCAAATCCAGTAAAAATATAATTTCTATGAAACACAGTAAAGGCAAATATAAATTCAGTAAATGCTCGGTCAATTTTTATGATAGAAATCCTAACCATAACTTCTATGAAACAGAGTAAAGGAGAATATAAATTCAGTAGACACTTAAGTTATTTAATGAAAATCCTAACACATGCCCACATCATGCAAGTATGATCCAGACATTCATTCAATACTTCATGGTGTGCCTGCTATGTGCTAAGTGCTCAATATACAATAGTTAGGAAGAGAGAAGCAAACAGTGCCCTCAATGAAACTTCTAGCTGAGTGAAAAGAATACATGAATAGATATCAAATAAAATCAATATACAGAAAAAGTTAAAATAACAACTAAGCTATCCAAGAAAGAATGTTTTCTAAGGGGATATAATGGGGTCCCTATGTGAGTGATAACTGAGCTGTTAATTGAAGGAGGAAGAGGAGTTAAATAGTTAAAGTTAGACTAATAGATGGAAATTTGTTTGAAACAGCAAGGAAGGTACCTATAAAAATCTGCCAATAGGAAAAAGCCAACAATCATGCCCAGATCACAGATAGCACGTGATCAAGTAACAAATGGAAATAAAGAGTTTAAGTAGAGGCCAAGCTATCTAAAAACCATAGAGAGAGGATGGACTTTTTCATAAAAGCAATGGGAAGACACTGTTGTTTTCAAAAAAGAGGAAGACATCTTCTTTTGGATATTGTCATCCTCAGACTTGCATATTGAGCAGATCACCTTGACTATATTGTAGAAAACTGACTGGGGAAAGTAAAGAACAGATGTGAATATAGTAAAGGTACAGTATACAAGGCAAGAAATGAAGGTAGCACTAAATTGGGTGGCAGTATGTATGCAGAGAAGTACACAGATTTCAGAGTCAGTTAGGAAGTGAAACCAATAATAATAATCACCGACTGGGGATTTGATATCAGGAATGGAAGTTTTGGAAGTGTCAAAGATGAGTAACAGCTTCTTAGCTTTCCGAGCTAGCTAGCTAAGCAGATGGATAGATGAAAAAGGAACATCAGAAATGAACTAGTTTGTTTGGTGGAGGGAAATCATGAGTTCAGTTTTGAATATGTTGAATATGAAATGCCACTCAGTCATCTAAAAGAAAGTATCAAGAGTGTACAGCTCAGAGACGTCTGAGTTGGAGATCAGTGATTCATTCATATGTAGTTAACAACACAAGTTGTGATATGGATGAGATCACCTACAAAGACAAAGAAATAATATTTACAACTTTTCTGCCAGGTCCTGAACTTTGTAATCGACTATTACGATTAGCCATATACCAAGATTAAAAGATTGTCTTTGCTTAAGTTGGTATTTTTAGTCCTCACAACTCTGAAAGGGCTCATTTCCTACTTCTAAAGTAATCGCATGCTTCTATCTAATGGATGTGTAGATATATCTTAGGCATTTCATTAATCTTTAAGTTGAAGCTTATGTTTCTGCTTACAGGCTCTAAGTTTGGAGAGTTAAAAGCAAATTTAAAAGTTTAAGATTTAGAATGAAATTGGAACTAAGTTTCTCTTGGTCCTATAATCTTACAATAGTAAGATTCATTGACCAAATATTTATTGAGTATCTACTACATACAAAGAATTGAGCTAGAATAAGGGAAAAGAGAGAAGATTTGTAACATGATCTCGTGCTCTTGATGGATTCATAAATAAAAGGTAACTATTTACTGATTTATAAACTTATGTTCTCAATCACCACACAGTGAGAAACATCTAAATTTGCCTGCAGAGGTACTTATAAGAAGGTTTCACAAAGATAAAATTAGACCTGAGACTAACTGAATGAAAAGACATTTTGTTAGAAGAAAAGCAGGAAATGGGCTTTTATGTTATCACCATGAGGAAGTAGGGATTAATAAAAAATAACTAGCCAAAAGAAGTGAAAAAAAGCCAAAATGAAGATATTGTCATAGGTTCTGTATATGAGATCAGAAAAACACAACATTGAAAGTTACTACGAGGTAAGCAAAATTCACTTTTAAGCAACAAGCTTAGAAATAACAGCTTACGGACCCAGTGTTTCTAGTACTGCAATATTTCTCAATTGTTAGTCATTATACCATTTTCGTGATTTTTAAATATCACTGATATTTTTATTAAATTGAATTTTTTAAAAATTAGTTTTGTTCTGAACAATATTCCTGAAGTCACAGATGTGATGGGGTACTTATACTGTTTTCTAAGACACTGACATAGTACATAACTATTAATATTTAAAAAGTTTGAGTATCATCAAATATCTTCTCACTTATGACAATGGTACACATACCACACTTTGGGTTGTATAATAATAAAGTGTTGTGGCCGGGCGCCGTGGCTCACACCTGTAATCCCAGTCACATGTGGTAACTGAGCACCTGAAATGCGTTTTGTCCAACTTGACACTAATATGAAAATAGTATATTAGTAAGAAATTAGAAAATATAATATAAAATATACGATTGACTTTTATATTAAACATTAATTTTTTGATATATTGGATTAAATAAAATTATTTAAAAGAATTTTTCCTGCTTCATTTTTTTAAAGTGGCTACTAGAAAATCCAGAATTATGTATTTCTACTGGACAATATTGCTTTAGACAAGGGCCACTGCACAGAGTTTGGCAGGCTGTTATCTGCACAAGGGTATTTATAAAAGGACAAGAAGGGCTAACATCAAGGCCATCCTCCACTCACCAAGCCATGCATTCTGGAGGGGGCTGTGTCTGCTCAGGTGCAAAAAGCTGTTGCTTCAAAGGTGTCATCTCTTCACCAAGGTGTGAGCCCTGGGAGCTCTGTGTGTCCAGAGAGCATGCCTTTTTCTAATTTGCATAAAGGTATCATATAAGCTAGCGACAGCCTTGAGATGGGTGACCATGCCTTAGTCATATTTTATCTGCCACATACTAGTTAATAAGGAGTTGAACAAATTAATAAGTGAGTACGCAACTCTACCTACCCTCGTTATTATTTTTGAGATGGAATCTCACTCTGTCACCCAGGCTGGAGTGCAGTGGTACAATCTCGGCTCATTGCAACCTCCACCTCCCCGGTTCAAGCAATTCTCCTGCCTCAGCCTCTCAAGTAGCTGGGACCACAGGCGTGCACCACCACACCCAGCTAATTTTTGTATTTTTGGTAGAGATGGGGTGTTTCACCATGTTGGCCAGGCTGGTCTTGAACTACTGACCTCAAGTGATCCACCCACCTTGGTCTCCCAAAGTGTGGAAATTACAGGCGTGAGCCACTGCTTGGCCTACTTACCCTCTTTAGACACATCTCTTCTTATCATGTTATGACATGTAACACTTTGTCTGGTTAGAAAACATAGTTCTTGGTCAGGTGTGGTGGCTCACACCTGTAATCCCAGCACTTTGGTAGGCCGAGACAGGCGGATCACTTGAGGTCAGGAGTTCAAGATCAGCCAACCCAACATGGTGAAACCCTGTCTCTACTAAAATACAAAGAAAAAAATTAGCTGGGCATGATGGTGCCCACCTGTAATCCCAGCTACTCAGGAGGCTGAGGCAGGAGAATCACTTGAACCGGGAGGCGGAGGTTGCAGTGAGCCGAGATCATGCAACTGTATTCCAGCCTAGGTGACAGAACAAGACTCCATCTCAAAAAAAAAAAAAGAGAGAGACTATAGTTCTCACCAGGGTTCACCACTAATCAAAATCACTGTTCAACTTCAAGATTCAAATTTTCATGTCTGTCTTCTAGCACCACATAAAAAATTAATAATCACTGCATATTTCTTTTATAGCTTTGTATTTCCAGATAAGCATTTGACCCTTCCAACATACTATGAAAATACTTATTCATGTGTTTACATTTTTGAAAGATCAGTATAAAAATAATGTAACACCCAAGAATCTCTAATTTTTTCCAACCTACCTGACTGCATGTCTCTTCTTGTCTTAGAACACTTGATCCTGGGAGATTTCACAATTTCGGAGGTGCTCGAATCTAATGTCCTCTGTTTTTCTTTGCGAGAAGCGTCTGTAGTATGTTGAACAATGTTTTTTTTCTCTTTCATGCTTTTTTGTATAAATTCTTTGCTATTCTTCTTCAGACTTATGCTTGAATCTATCTTAGATTTACATGAGGTTTTCATTTTTTTAATTCCTTCAGAATTCTCTAAATCAGTTTTATTAGCATTGGTTTTTTCCTTTTTCTCCTCAACTAGATTTTTTGAATCTATTTCTTTTTTAGTCAGGGGTTTTTTCTTCTTTATTTTCTTTTGATTCAATGCTTTGTTGTCTTCATCAGAGAGATTGGACTCAGAATCTGAAAGGTCATAAAAACGCTTCAAATCCTCTGTAGTGCTATGGTTAATGGGGCGCCCTCTTTTATCCACAGCATAGTTCAACTTGAACTTCTTGTCATGAAACATGGCTCGAAATCTCTTGTCGATTTTGACTTTTCGATCCTTTTCTGGCATTTCCCAAAATCTCGGGTCCTTTGCAACCCGTCTAAACCGCTGGTCACTCATTATTTCTTGTTTGGATGACATTTTTAATTTTTAATCTTACTGAACAAATGCTTGAAGAAACCAAATACTAAAAAATAAAACAAATGTTTTAATGGTAATAATGGTTAGTACTATAATTAAATGTTTTAAAAACACATTAATTCACAATATAGTCTAAGTTAAATGTACATAAAATAAAGGCAACTTAAATCTAATTTTATCTCTTCAAATTATTCTGGGTCACATGCAAAAAAGCAGAAACATAACAAAATATCCTCTTTGCATTACAGATCATTTAGAGAAATATAAGGGAAACAAAGCAGAACCCCAGGGCTTTACAGAGGGGAACAAATGTTTGTTTGTCCACTGTTCTTAGAATTTCTACCTGTATACCTATATATGTTACTAACTGAAAGCAAATGTAATTAAGATTCCCTAGTCCAGGTACGGTGGCTCACCAGCACTTTGGGAGGCCAGGGAGGGCAGATCACTTGAGCCCAGGAGTTCAAGACCAGCCTGGGTAACATGGTGAAACCCTATTTCTACAAAAGATACAAAAATGAGCCCGGCTTGGTGGCACCGGCCCGCGGTCCCAGCTACTCTGGAGGCTGAGGCCAGAAGATCACTCCCGCACAGGAGATCGTGGCCAAAGTGAGCTGTAATGGCACCATAGCGCTCCAGCCTGTGCAACAGAGTGAGATCCTGTCTACCAAAAAAAAAAAAAAAAAAAAAAAAATGTAAATAAGGTTCCCTAGCTTCAGTTGGTCTCATTTGTTTCTTCACATTCTGGTCTCATTCTGCTACTCCTTATCTCCTGCTACTGCTAACAGCCTTTAGTTCTATAAGACTAGCATCCTAACTAAACAGACCAAAATCAACTCAGGTTTAGCTCACAACGTTCCCTCTTTAAATCCAATCATCCTTCAAAAGTAATAGAAAGTTTAGGCCGGGCACAGTGGCTGGCACCTGTAATCAAAGCACTTTGAGAGGCTGAGGCAGGCGGATCACAAGGTCAGTAAATCGAGATCATCCTGGCCAACATGGTGAAACCCCGTCTCTACTAAAATACAAAAAAATTAGACAACCCTGGTGGTGCGCGCCTGTAGTCCCAGCTACACGGGGGCTGAGGCAAGGGAATCGCTTGAACACGGGAGGTGGAGATTGCAGTGAGCCGAGTTCGCGCCACCGTACTCCAGCCTGGAGACAGAGCGAGACTCCACCTCAAAAACAAACAAACAAAAAAGTTTAAAAAAAAATAAAAAGTAAATTTGACTTTCCAGGTAAAGTCTCACTCCAGTTAATAAATATCATTTCTTTCTATAATCTCTTTTTCTACAAATGATGAAGTCCCAAATAAGCTGATCACCCCGAAACATATTAGAACATATACATATGTGTGTATAAATTAATATTGTTCCCTTGTGAATAGTCCCTAATGTTTTAGCATCTCTGGATGGGAGTTTTGCAAAGAGCCAAAAGTCATTGATTAATGGCAAAAAAAAAAAAAAAAAAAAAAAAAAAAAGAAAAAATAAAAATGGAGGTATAAATAATTTAAAAAACAATCCGAGTAATAAAAAAAAACGGAAAAAAGTATACCAACCCACCCCGAGCCAAGCCACGAAAGGGCGG
>CAUYQU010047343.1:0-77738 GCA_963574635.1 Cheracebus regulus | reverse complement strand
AGATAGCATGGGGAGAAATCCCAGATATAGGTGAAGGGGAGGAAGGCAACAAATTACACTGCCATGTGTGTACCTATGCAACAATATTGTATGTTCTTCACATGTACCCCAAAACCTAAAATGCAATAAAAAAAAAAAGAACACCCAGACAAAGAAGTGATCTCAGTGCACAAAGGGTTATTTGCTTGACGACACTACAAGGGTTTGTTGGGCTGTCTCCTAGACCTCTATAATTCACAGTTCTTCATTCCAGGAGTCATCATTTGTTTAAGCATGAGTCAAATGACTTCAGGTTTCACTCATAACTTCCTGTCAGTCCCCTGCCTTGGAGGGGACATGGATTGTCACAGACCATGACTTTTGAGTCCTCTAACTGTGCTTCCAAGAGTCAAGGGCTGAGTGAGAAAAAGATAATGATTGATGGGCTAGAGTTCAAGCTAAACCGTGTGTGTGTGTGTGTGTGTGTGTGTGTGCCTTGAGAACCACTCCCACTACATTTCACAGAAGACAATCCAGATTCCAAATGTATCATCCCAAGGCTCCAATTACCATGGCAAAGCCTCTGATACAATCCCAATAACTGTGTTTTGAAAAGCCTGCCTATATAAGCTTTGCATGTTGTTTGTCCTTCTCCTATGTCTTGTCCATCGTGTCTATTTCCTATTGTTCTGGTGGTTGCCATGTTTGCCCATAGAGTCTGGGGATTCTCACAGAGGTCTGCAAAGCCTCTTTATGATACACAGTATTTCATATTCTCAGAACATTTATCAGAGGTATTTTTATCTTTAGTACGCATATTCCGTTAGCATAGACCACCACAGCACAAACAAATCACACACAGGCTCATGATTATTTTTTTTCTAGTTTAATTAATGTAAAAGTAACATGGGCATATTGTAAGAAAAAATCAAATGGGAAAAAACAATTTATGATGGAAAGAAACAGTCTCCTACCTGCCCCCAGTTCCTCTCCCAAGAAACAACATCTTAACTGTTTCAGTTCTTTAATTCTTATACTTGTTACTTTCAAAATACTGAATAACATGCATAGGAGATTTCTGAATGTATCAAATTTATATTTAGCCTATTTTCTCCCAGAAATGAAAGATGAGGATTTAATTAACTTATACAACCATTCTCTCTTCTCCCACCTTTTCCTCCTTCTAATATTTGATGTATTATCATTTTTACTTCTTTGCTTATCTTTAATTACTTTAAATAATATACTTATGCCTCAATTTCTTTTGTAGCCAGTTCAATTTTCTCGAGCCATGTTCTTGGGCATGAAAAAGGATCAACTTTATTTTCTGTAACTAAAAGACCACATTTTACCAGCTGACATAAACCTTAATCATTGTTGATGCCAAGCAAATTCAGTCATTTTACATTTAAACTCTTTACAGTCCAACTGAATTCTTCCCTTACCACTCACTTTTGTGGGAAGGCAGGTCTTTCCTGGGAGATTTATGTGGTGCCAAAGCACTGAGGGTAGGTATCCTACAGTTGACCTCTGTTCTATTTGGCCTCTCCTGATGCTTGGTCATTAGCGTCTCTGTTGACATCTGAGCCGTTCCAGGCACCACCATGAATTCTGGTTATTAGTCAACATGGTTTGTATCATCCATGTTCTTATATAGGATTCCCTTCAGATCCACTTACCATCTTAACCCTTCTATGACTCTTTAAGAGACATGAACAGTTCTCCAACTGTCTTCTGTGACTGTGGGGACACAGGAATCTCAGCAGGGCTGTCTCAGGCCCTCCCCACGAGAATCCCCATTGTACAGCTATGACACACTCTGTTAGGAGGTGGAGGCACTTCTGTGAGACTTGTGTTTAGCTTGCTGCCACCCAGAAAGGGGTGTACTGCTCCTTTCTTCTCTTATTCTTTTCTTAACTACCCCCTCCCATTTCTAGAAAGCAGTCCCAATCTAGACGCCAAGAGTGGGTTCTTGGACCTCTCTCAAGGAGGAATTCAGGACAAGTACATAGAATAAAGCAAAAGCAAGTATAAATAATGGTGATGTCATAGGCAGAGCAGTGGCGTAGGCTGCTTGACTGAGTATACTTTTAGTTATTTCTTGATTATATGCAAAATTCAAGATTATTCATGAGTTTTCTGGGAAAGGAGCAAGCAATTACCAGAACTGAACATTTCTCCCCTTTTTAGACCATATAGGGTAACTTCCTGACATTGCCATGGCACTTGTAAACTGTCATGGTACCGGTGGGAGTGCCTTTTAGCATGCTGATGCATTATAATTAGTATATAATGAGCAGAGAGGACAACCAGAAGTCACTTTCATCGCCATCTTGGCTTTGGTGGGTTTTGGCCTGCTTCTTTACCACATCCTGTTTTATCAGCAGGGTCTTTGTGACCTGTATCTTGTGCTGACTTCCTGTCTGATCCTGTGACTGAGAACACCTAACCTCCTGGGGTTAGTCTAGTAAGTCTCAGCCTTATTTTACTTAGTCCCTATTCAAGATGGAGTTGCTCTGGTTCAGTTACCTCTGACACTTCCACTCCAGGATTGGGGTTGAGGGTGAGGGTGGCTGGGACACAAGCAAGCTCCAAGCACTTGCTTTCCCCCTGACTCTCTCAACCTCTGTCCTACTTCCTCACTTCAGGCAAACCAACCTTTATGCCCTGATTCTTTCAGAGACTTTTCCTTGGTTACTTAAAACCAAGCTTTTGGAATTCAGTGACATATTTCTTTCTCTTGCAAAGCAGAAGCCTTTGGATTTCAAGAAAATAAATTTCAAAAGCACACTTAGAATTTCAAAAGCCAAGAACTTGATCAATGAGCATAGGCTTGTCGGCCCTCCTCTAAGTAAAAAAGCCAGAATGTCTCAGCCTAAAATAATATATTAAATAGAAGATCTCAGGATTAAAAACCCAAAAAACATGGATGTAGATGAGCAATGATCAAATATTAAAACAGATCAGATTCCAATGACAGTAGTCCATTTCTCAATCCTACCCTATGTAAGACAAGGCTATAAGCATCCCTGTCCTTCATTCCTTCCTTCCTCCTCACTCCACTTCCTTCTTGTATGTTATTGGCCAGTTGCTGTTCAGTCTCAAGTAACAGAATATTTAATGTATCATGTCCTAAATACATATGGGTTTAATTTACTCAAATATCAGTAAGTTGAGGCAGTCCAGAACTGATACAATGGATAGTGATGTTATGAAAAACCTAGACTGTCTTTTCTCACTATACCCTCTTCACACATTGGCTTGGCTTATTGTCCCATGGTTGCAAGATGACTGCAGTTCTAAGGATCACATCTGTGATCCAGGCAGCAGGAACTGGAAAAGGGAAGCGAGGGCTGGGGGTAGCTGCATCTGTTACCTTTATCAACCAAGCAAATATTTTTCCTAGAACAGTTTCCTCCAGAAATGTGTGTCTTACTGGCCAGAATTGTGTCATATTGTTACTACTAGTGTAGGTGACTGGGTGAGTATTTACAGTTCTCCTTCTACCGTAAAGATAAATAACAATGAAGGGGGTTGTAAGCAGGTGTTGAGTAATCCAATGTATAGTGTCTGCCAAAGTCCTCCTTCCTCAACATTCATGTGTACTCGTAGAACACACCTTACCTCACCACCAAGGGAGACAACCACAGTCTCATTCAGTTGCGGCCTCAAGCTTGAAGTCCACAAATTACAGAAAAGCAGTCCCAATTCAGACCCCAAGAGAAGGTTCTTGGATCTCATGCAAGAAAGAATTCAGGGTGAGTCCATAGAGTAAAGTGAAAGCAAGCTGATTAGGAAAGTAAAGGAATAAAACAATGGCTACTCCATAGTGCAGCACCAGGGGTTTCTTGGTCGATACAGGTTACCTTGGACTTTCTTTTCCATGTGGCTGGTCTTTTGCCTATGACTGATGGTTCTTCCTATTTTTTCCCATGACTGATGATTTTCATTCATATTTAACAGCAAAAGCCTGGGTGATTGGTATAGCTCTCTTCTGCCATTGTCTAAGTAAATCTATATTCCAAAAGGCTCTCTCCTTGAGGGAATTCTGCCTGGGAAGTCTGTTCAAATGAATGAAGCATGTCAGTGACAGTTTTGCTTTAGACTGCTTTAGAATAAATGAAGGACCAGCCTCTGTTAGGTTGTAGGTCTACCACAGGCACTACACAGCTAGGACCTTAACTTTTCCTTAGAGTTCATTTTTGATTTAGAAAACAACCCTCTGTTTTTGCTGATTGTTTGAATGGTGGGTTGGTTATTGGTGGGCTGGTTATTGGTGGGCTGGCTGGTTGTTTGGTTAGTTGGTTCATGAGTTGGTTGGTTTGGTTGGTTGCTTGGTTGGTGGGCTGGTGGTTTGGTGGGTTGGTAGATTGGTTGGCTGGTGGGTGGCTTGCTTGCTTGCTTGGTTTACAGATAAGTCTTAGGCATTTTGCCATCCTGCATGCACAGCTGTGAGAGACGGCTGTACTTTGTACCCTGCATAAAACATGCCCAGTGGGAAAACCAGTTCATATTCACTTTCTTGATTCCATAAACACCCACATGTATTCATCGTAAGCATAGTTTTAATAAAACTCCTATGAGAATCGCACCCACCTATGTAGTTGTTCCATAAGTTCTGTAATTAGTGCCCCTTACTCCTGTCTTATACTGTGATTTGATGTAGAACGTAAAGTCTCTTCAAGGTTCTTGGCTCCCATTTGTTCTGCCTCCCATAGCATGTTCTGGACTTCTGTCCTTCAACACATTTCTATCCTCTTTGTATCTCCCAGAAATTTATTAAACTGACTAAACTTTCTTATCTATTGGCTACCCAACTCTCCTTGCCCTTATCCTGGCCTTCTCACTATGGGTTAGCAACTTCTATCCTTTTTTGTCCCTAGTGGTTTTGGTGACTCTAAAGGCAAACATACTCAACCTGCTGTCTTCTAACCAAAGCACATGTTTTAGAGTATGTCATGTTACACTCCTGCAGAGCATTCCTGAAAGAATGCATCACACATTAATAATGATATCAATTTCAAAGTCAGTTTTCCAAAGCTCCAAAAGTTTGAGTGCATCATTTTTTTCTAGTTTACAGGGAGTTTGATGCCATCTGTCTTTATATCATGGCCACAGGCAGGACTTGGAAAAAGTTTTACCACTAAAGCTTCTATGAACTCAAGAAAAGAAACACTGGCTATGTACAATGGTGACTGTGATCTTTTAAATTTATCTCAAATAGCGAACCTATCAGTCATAGTAAGTATTTCATTACTTTTTAATCCAGTTACATAGTTTTAATGCCTAACTGTAAAATAATACATGACTCTGTAGAGGAAAAATGAAGTGGAAGTAGTCTATGGAATTTATAAATCCAGCCCTTGTGATTGGAATAGAGTTTGACAAATGGAGTCTCCTGGAAACTCTTTCTTTCATTACCAATGTTACTACGGCAACATGAAGAGCAGGCCTGATTTTAGGAGAAACTAATCTCTAAATTTGAATTCCCATGATACTCAGATGGAGATAGGAGACAGAAGAGATTTTCTGAATAATTATTTTTAAGATTCCAGAACTATCATCTGTGTATTGTCCCAGCTTCCAACCTCCATTTCACAAATTTAAGTAGGAGAGAGTCTGAGGGCTTCACACAAATCCTGGTGCATCAGAGAATGCCACAGACTGTGGCAAAACTCCACAGGACACTTGAGCAGAGAAACAAAGCATGGTGTCTTGAATTGTGGGTGGTTTGTTTAATCTCCTGCTCTAATGAAGTACCTAGTCGCAGGAGAGGATAGTGAAGGCTCAGAGGGCAACTAGCCTCCTTCCTCATACTAAACACTACACAGCAAGACTCAGTCATTCCTCCTGCCCTGGGGAGCCAGGCCCTCAGGTGTGGACTTACAGTCCCTTTTTGCTGGCAATGAAAGGCCAGAATTAGCTGTTGCCCTTTCTGGCAGCAGCTGCCAGCTTTTCTGGTCACACCACCTCTACTGTCCACTAAGTCCACAGGTACTTAGTGGCTGCCTTTTCTACAGAAATCGAGCATTTCCAATCACTGCTATACTTTGTACCCTGTATGAAACATGCCCAATATGGAACCCAGTTCATGGCCACTTTTTTGATTCCAAAAACACCCACAATGTATTCATAGTAAGCAGAGTTTTAACAAAACTCCTGTGAGAATTGCATAGATGCAATACTGAGTAAAGATTTTTTTTAACACGTCCCTTAAAATGTTTCCAGTGTGGACATATTTTAAAGCTCTCCAGGTGAGAGAGCAACTACCTATTTGCAAGGTGGTGCCGGGCACTTGTTTCCCTACAGTCACTTGATGGCACGTATTTATCTCATTACTCTTAAATGGATAATGAGATGTATCTAAAAGAGAAAAGGCTGCATGGGAGGAAATTCTGCATGAGATTGTCACAAAGCAACCTAGGCAGAAAATCACAGACTATTAGTGAAATGCTAAACTGGTAAATAAGTACCTGAACACCACATTTGCTGTCTAACAGAGAGCGGCACTGAACGTGTAAGCTCTAATCAATCTAAAAAAGAACACCCAAACTGTTCAAAACGAGGCTGGAGACCCGTTTGAGCTGGCAGAGGGTTTGCTTTCAGTGAGTTGGAGTATTTTTTGCTCAGGCTTAGATTTCTTGTCTTTTTGCTGATGTTCATTGTGAGTCCATTTTTGCAGAGACTAATACTTAAATAGTGAATGTGTGCATGTGTGTTTTCTGCAAAGGGAAGAAACAGCCAGTTGTAGTTCATGACCCAGCTTACACATGGTCAAGGTGGCAATAGCATATTTCTGGGAGGGCTTTGTCAACTATTGCTTTGGTTGCCTTTTCACACCCTTGATTCAAACTGTTCAGTCAGCTAAAATGGATAACGAGTGACCTGGTACAAATTACAGGAATTGGCAGGACAAGCTTCAGAAAGCACTCAGCCAAATGCCTGTGCAGTTCTATTAGACAACCCACAAATTCTTCTGGGAACAGGCCAGAGACCCCTTTGACGATGAGCGTTTCTGATTCAGGGCGTCTTGAAGCCCATCTTCAAGTGAAGTGAGAGCAATTACTTAAGAAGTGAGTCATTTCCAGGGCTGGGGAGTAGCTGTGCTTTTAATTTATCTATTGAGCTTCCGTCACAATGAGTCATAATCCTATAGAAAATACCAGTTCTTCTCTAGAATGTCCATACCTGAAGCAGAGTGAAGGGTTTGTGGGCTTCCTCCTAGGACTCAGGAATGCCAGATTTTGAAGGGCAAATAAGGATGTCCACAGACATGATAATACAGACACATTTTTACAGTCATGCTAATACAAGAGAACAGTGAGACTTGGTACCTATTGAGTTTGTTGATCTTGTTCTCTCTGGCAAGCACATGAAAATATAACTCACAAACATGTTCTTGATTTATAAGAGTGAGGAAAATTGAGTGCTCTTTGACTGCCTTTCAGCTCCCATAATTAAATTTCTGAGTGCGTTGATGCTCACAGGAAAGGAAGGAAGGGAACGGAAGTTTTCTGAACAATTAGCAACATCCAATCATATGTCCAGGGCTTCACACAGTTTATCACATTTAATTCGTACACCACCCTAGGAGATAGTTGCCATTATTCTTCAATTTTCTGGACAACATTAGTAAGTTTTGTATAAACTTTCTGATTTCAAAGACCATGCTTCTCCCATGGTGTTTTTCCTTGAACCACCTCAAAAGTATTATCTAAAAGTAAAGTGATAATTTTTCTTCTTGAGCCACCTGAAACATGAAAACATTATTTGTTGTGCTCTTGTAGTTTACGTCATATTACATTAAGCCATGAAAGATCAGAGAAACTCATTGTCTTGTTCTTCATTTTATTTTTTGTGGGTACAGCTTGCTTCTTTGTTTTATACATTGAATTCAGGATTAATGCTCAGTCTACTTCCAAGGTAACCCAAAATAATTGACAAACTAAAGCCCCGTATTACATTTACATCATAAATAGAACTGAGGTGGTCAAAAAAAACCTAATTCATTCAGTCATTCAACAAATATGCATTAACTAACCACTTCTCTGAGAGTCATCTTACCAGGACCAAGATTAACCTATTACTATACCTAATTATGGAGTAATATCCTTCTAATTAGGGGGAAAGGGAAATATGATATATTACAGAATGTATATATTCTAATAAAACTATATTAGAGGCCGGGCACAGTGGTTCATGTCTGTAATCCCAGCACTTTGGTAGGCCAAAGCAGGCAGATCGCTTGAGCTCAGGAGTTCAAGACCAGACAAGGCAACATGGCAAAACCCTATCTCTACCAAAAATACAAAAAAAATTAGCCCAGCCTGGTGGCACACACCTGTAGTTCCTGCTATTCAGGTGGCTGAGGTGGGAGGATCACTTGAGCCCAGGAAGTCGAGGTTGCAGTGAACCATGATAATGCCACTGCACTCTAGCCTGGGTGACGCAGTGAGACAATGTTTCAAAAAAAATCAATAAATTTCACATAAGAAATAAATGATTCCCAGAATAAAAATCAAGTAAATTAGTCATATGGATCTTTATAGAAGGGGCATTGAGTAACCCAATAGATAAAACCAAAACTGCCATTTTGAAAAGAACAAGACATGCTATCCAAATAGTTCTTAAATCGATCCTCCATCCACTTATGCTTTATAGGAATTTAACTCTTGGTCATCAAACAACATGGATCAATAACTGGCACAGAGAAGCATTTCTGAACCATCAGATATCAGTACAAGTTTTCAATCCCCACATTACAAGGGAAAAGGATCTTTACTCCACAAATGTGTTTTTTCAAAAGTGAATTCAATGAACGATGATACCAATCATCTATTTTTTAAATGCTATGGTATGCTGTCAAAAGCCAGATATGGCTTACAACTAAAACATTCAACATAAAGCACCTGCATTAGGGATTGTTTAGATTTTGTTTCATGGGGTTTGGGTGACAATCTAAGACACAGAAAATGGGGGGAAAATGCCGCAGACATTTATAAAGAGTACCATTCATTTCTTTGAAATAGAAATGATTCTTCCAACCTCCAACAAGCCCCTACCTACTTTTTCCTAATTTGGAATTGAGAAGGGATAGAATGTAGTGAACAATTCTTCCAAAAAGTGCAAGAAAATACTCTAATACAAATGTAATATCATGGTAAGATGAGGTCTGTGGGCATACCTGGAAAAGTACGTTTCCTGATTCTTTTCTACATGACTACTTTTCTCAGACCTTTTCCTACTTGATATTCTGCAAGCATTTGGCATTTTTGACAACCCCGCTCTTTTTTGGCCTCTGTCCTCATTGCTTTTAAGATGCGAGTGTTCTAGCGATTATCTACTGCTCTTTCGGACCATGCCTCTCACTCTTATCCTGGTTTCTCTCAACAATATACCTGGACTGTTACGCCCCAGTGCCCCCATCTAAAATAACGTCATCTGACCCTCTGCTCTGCTCAATCTAAACTCTTTTGAGGAAAATGTATTCATTCCTATTGTTTCCATTGTCACCTCAATTTCTCTATGAAAATGCTCTTTCACAGAGCTGCAGCTCGAACTGTGTCATCTGAGCTTCTGGCATCTGAAACACAACATGGAAGAAACAAAATGCTCCCTGGCACAGCACCTCATGCCACATGTCACAGAACAGGTAGCATCGTCGCCATGTTCCTAGATATGCAGATACATTATTCACGCGTTGTTGCTTTTGTCTCAACGGTTTCTAGAAAGGTTTTAACCCCTTCTGGCCATGGACCTCTTTGAGAATGCAATATAGTCCTGTGTCTGGCCAGGCATGGTGGCTCACGCCTATAATCTCAGCACTTGGGGAGGCAGAGGCAGACGGATCATGAGGTCAGGAGTTCGAGATCAGCCTGACAAACACGGTGAAACCCTGTCTCTACTAAAAATACAAAAATTAGCCAGGCGTGGTGGCATGTGCCTGTAGTCCCAGCTACTCAGGAGGCTGAGGCAGAAAAATAGTTTGAATCCAGGAGGCGGAGGTTGCAGTGAGCTGAGATCGTGCCACAGCATTCCAACCTGGGTGGCAGAGCAAGACTCCGCCAAGAAAAAAAAGAAAGGGAGGAAGGAAAAAAGGAGAAAAGAAGGAAGGAAGAAAGAGAAAGAAGATGTTTCTTTTGTTCTGGGTGAAATGCTTCAAAGCAAATACACTTAACTCCCTTCTGTCAGCTTGAATTCTTTCCTGGCATTAAGTGAAAAGCTATTACATGAAAAATATTTCCATTACTTGTAATTAATTCTGTCCTCACCTGAAATTCTCAATTTTCTCAGAGAGGTAAATACAGAGAGATTGCACCACTGTGCTCTAGCCTGGATCACAGAGCCAGGCTCGACCGCAAAAAAAAAAAAAGAAAAAGCCATGTGTCCTTGTGATGATCATGAACGTGAGCCACTCGACTCTCCTGGCTGCTGTACTAACACATAGAGCTGCTGCATTGGCACCTGGCCTCTGCTTCTGACAGCCCATTCCCTCTTACTAAACACAGCAGGAATACTAAGCATAGCCATTCCTGGAAGAGTACAGGCTCCTCTGATGGGTAATTTGGCTGCAGGATTCCCCCCTAAACTTCCTTCCTTCCTTCCCTCTCTGAGAGCTCTCTCAGCCTCTCGCAGCGTCTTCTGTCTTCTCCCAGGCATTTCTCCTATGAAATTTCTTGAATGTTTAATCCCATCTTGGCATCTGTTCACTGGGGGATGCTAGCTAGCAGAATCCTCTCCCCGGTTAAATTCATATGCGACTCCCACAAAATTTGACACGTAACCTTTGAGGTTTGTGCAGCCCCTCTACCCATGGGTATCGCTCAACCAATGCGTAAAGACCCTTGTGCTGGGGGTGGGCATGGTGGCTCAGGCCTGTAATCCCAGCACTTTGGGAGGATGAGATCACCTGAGGTCAGGAATTCGAGATCAGCCTGACCAACATGGAGAAACCCCATCTCTACTAAAAATACAAAATTAGCTGGACATGATGGCACGTGTCTATAATCCCAGCTACTCGGGAGGCTGAGGCACAAGAATCACTTGAACCTGGGAGGTGGAGGTTGCAGTGAGCCAAGATTGCGCCATTGCACTCCAGCCAGGACAAAAAGAGCAAAACTCTATCTCAAGAAAGAAAAGACAAAAGAAAAAAAACCTTGTGCTAGAGTCTGCTCTTTTCTTTCCATCCCTACCACGTCTCCCCTACACTTCTAGTTCAGGCTTTCACTTGGTTCTTAGCACAGTCTTAGAATTTAACTTTCACCTCCAAAATGTCTCCTTTCTCCTATTCTTCATGATCCTTCCAGACTTTTTTCCTAAAGAGAAACAAAATCTATTTTCATCCCACTCCTGTTCACAAACCACCAACTGCTTGTCATTACTTGCAGAACCACCGTCAGACAAAGTTGTCTCTGCTTTACCCACCTTCTCCTTTCCCCACCATCAGCCCTCTGCAGTCACAAGGAGATTCTTCTCATCCATCCAGTTGCTCCCATGCCCTAAAATGGACTTTCCCATGGTTTTACCAGTTAAAAATTCCTCTCTTTCTGTTAGACCCCATTTGAACGCTACCTCCTCCCTGAAGTCTATTTTCTACCTTTCTCTCAATGCTATCACAAATGGTTCTGTGAGAAGCTGCCTTCCCCAGTACCCTCTAGATTCCACAGGTTATTTAGTCATCATTTCTTCCCACATGGAGCAGTGCCTTTCCCAGAGCAAGTGCTCAATAAGCATTCGTTGACTTGACCTCCACTCAAATGCATAGAGAATAAACTCAAGGCTCATCACGCAGGCGTATAAGACTTTCCATATCCTATTCCACATAGCACCCTCCCAACCCATGGCAAGGCACCCCTCAAGAAGCCTCACATGAGGATTTTTGTGCTGGCAAATTGACCATCATCCAGTGTCAGATACTCAGAAACCAAAAATGGATCCTTCCCATTAGCCAAACTCATTGGTATGATGTAGAAAACCAGAGATACAGTTTACCCTGTCACACTAAGCAATTCCTGTTGAGAATAGTATACTTGAAATGTCTCTGATCAGCACTTTTCTCTCCATAAGCAACTTTAGAAGGAAGGCTAACTTACAATCAAAAGAATGCATGATGACTATAAAAAGACAAGAATTGGATTAATGGAGCATTTACCAACATCATTATTCACTCCTTTGTTCATCTAGAGCATCTACTCAGGCTCTCTGATGCTGCCTTTCCCGATGCCATGCTCTTCTTGCCAATTAAGCCAAAAAATTAGAAATCATTTGGTTAAAACTCCCTCTTCGAGAACATTAGGACAAATACCTAATGCATGTGGGGCTTAAAACCTAGATGATAGGTTGACAGGTGCAGCAAACCACCATGGCATATGTATACCTATGTAACAAACCTGCACGTTCAGCGCATGTATCCCAGATCTTAAAATAAAAAATAAAAATTTTAAAAACTCTCTTCCCTGACAGAGTTGGATAGGGACAGCCAAATGTCATTTACTCTTCAGAAAAAGACTGAATAATCCTTCTTTCTCTCTCTCTCTTTTTTTTTTTTCTATGTGTTAATTTTATGGATTGTATCTTGTTACAGTGCAATCCCCTGGGCCAGGGAACAGTGCGGATTTGAAGGTGGCCTTGTGTATCTATGCTCTGACAGATTATATACTGGCAGGCTTCTTTCTTCCAGTTCTTGGGGGAGTTATCACTGTGGCCTTCTTGCTATCCTCCAGGTATCTTCCACTTGTCCACTTCATGCAGTTTGCATCCCAGCCAGCCTGCCAGGTTTATTCTGAAAACACACCATACTTGACTCAGCCATACTTCACTCGACTCTGTCATGGTATCTTCTTCTTACCTGGATCCCTCTTCCCTTCCCATCTAGCTCTCCAAAGTCTGCCCCATACTTCAAGAATCAGGTCAGACTGCAGTTCCTTCATGCTGCTCCCTCTAATTATTCCATTTATTTGCAAATCCTCCCTTCGTAGAAGGTCCACACATACTGAATGCCATGTATTGGTCATTTTACCCTGTGCTGCCAGAGCTTTTATGTAACCCTCTATCGAGTTAATATAATGCACCATCAGCTAAATCATAAACTCTTTAAAAACATGGATATTGCCTTATTAAAGTCACCATTCAGAGAGCCATCATGCACTTGCAGAGATAGAGAATGCCTTTCCCAGTATACCCTTCCTGAGGCCTTCTGCCATCATGATACTGTTCCTCCCAGAAGATTCCTCCTAGCTAAGCCCCACTCCAACCCTGTCATTATTCCTACTCACTATGGGCCCTTCTGCCAAAGTCCAGGCTTAAACTTTGCTGACCCCACCCCTTGCCTTCTGTCCCCAGCCTTTCTCTTGCCCCCACCCTTTACTCTTTCTTTTACCTTGGAAGCAATTTATTTCCTGCCCCAGCCAGCTCTGTAGAGCACTTTGGCCTCCAGCCTGGGAACTGGAACCCCAGGCTCCTCATCTTCCATCCCACCTGGGTCTCTACCCCACCCCCCCAGAAAAACTGTGTTCTTGCTGAACGTGATGCCCTTCAGGTAACTATTCCCCACCCACCCTCCCTAACCCTAGCTGAGAGGAATCACCACTGGAGAACCCAGAAGCGTAACAATTTCCCCTTCCAAGTAGCAAGAAGTTATTTAGTCTTTTAATCAGGGCAAGGTTTCCGACTCTATTGCCTCTGCAAAGATGGATTTGTGGATCCTGGATTCTGGCAGTCCTGTGATCAGCACCTTGGCTAGCACCACAGGTCTCAAGCTTAGTGCCGAACAGCAGGGATCCGCCAAGGCCATGGGGTTCAGGCCAGAAGTGCATCACAGATACTCTCCAGGAACAGGTACCCGGCCAAGCAGGACTAGGAGAGGCCCAGGGAGGCCCTGATTCTCACATGTTCACCCACTGGCAGGAGCTGACAACTGTACATGACTAGCTCTAAGGGCCCAGCTGCTCCTGCCTCCTCCTGCTTTTGTTGAGTCTTGCAGCTGCAAGCAAGAGTGCGAAGAAGCAGAAGACAGGAAGACCGGTGAGCGCACAGGAGCCAGAGGCTCTGCAGACCCCATCGTGGAGGACAAGAAACCAAGTGGGAGCTTGTCGACTTCAGCCTTACTCCAGGACACACTCAACCAAGTGTACTCTCTAAACAGCCAGGCACAGTGGCTCACGCCTGTCATCCCAGCACTTTGGGAGGCTGAGGCGGGTGGATCACAAGGTCAGGAGTTCAAGACCATCCAAGCCTACATGGTAAAACCCGATCTCTACTAAAAATTAAAAAAATTAGCCAGGCATGATGGCACATGTCTGCAGTCCCAGCTACTTGGGAGGTTGAGGCAGAGAATTGCCTGAACCCGGGAGGCAGAGCTTGCAGTGAGCCAAGATCACACCACTGCACTCCAGCCTGGAGGACAGAGCAAGACTCCGTCTCAAAAAAAAAAAAAAAAAACAAAAAAAACTCTCTAAACAGCTCTGAAACTATTGGTTCAGTAGTGGCTGAACCAACAGGAAATCAAAAGGAAATGACACTTATTTATTGTGCAGCCATGGGCCAGTCCCCCAGATGTAATTATTACACTGCCAGGCTTTTTGCTTAGGGAAAGAAACAGAAACTTAGACTTCTGAGACAACAGCCAGCGAAGAAGCTCACTGCCTTTTGCAGGCGTTCTTCTCCCATGGGAGAAGAGCTGTTCTGGTCACC
The DNA here is from genome assembly GCA_963574635.1 of Cheracebus regulus. Taxonomy (NCBI): domain Eukaryota; kingdom Metazoa; phylum Chordata; class Mammalia; order Primates; family Pitheciidae; genus Cheracebus; species Cheracebus regulus. Next base: position 63,068 of record CAUYQU010047343.1, on the reverse strand, counting down.
TCTATGAGTTCTAGCCGGCCAGGCAGAGCCCTGGCTGAGAGCTGAGTTGGGGACTGATCCTCTACCCTCTTCTCTCAACAAGTCAGTGAGCTCTGAGGGGAACTTGACACCCACCGAAAAAGAGGCTTTAGGACTGAGGAAGTTGGTAGACAATGGGGTCCCAATGATGCCCCTCAGCTGGGGCACAGATATTCTCAACCACGCCTCTGTCAATGGCATTGATGGTTTTTAAATTGTCTGTCCATTTTTTCATTTAAAAAAAGACACAGCATTAAAAACTTGCCTGGAGTTGAACAGCTAGTAAGAGGCAAAGCAAGGTCTTGAGCTTCGTTTATCAGGCACATACCCACTCTACATTATCTCGTAAAGGTCAAAGATATTTTTCCTTTTTATTGCCTCGAATCTATTTTGATAGAAATCTTTCAGAAATGGAGCATCATTCAGTGAAAACACTAAACATGTTGATGCCCCCTTCTTCCTACTCCCTACCCACTGAACACAAACAGCGGTTTCCTTCCAGCAGCAGCTGTTTGGGTGTAATCCCAATTTAACTCACTAAGCTTTGAAAATGCACCCCTTTTTCCTGCAGCCCTTGATGACAGGTGAAGATGAGGAGATGGAGGACCTAGTCAGCTTGCACTGCTTCCTTTTTTTGTTTGTTTTTGGTTTTTGGAGATGGAGTCTCACTCTGTCACCCAGACTAGAGTACAGTGGCATGATCTTGACTCACTCCCGGGTTCAGGTGATTCTCATGCCTCAGCCTCCTGAGTAGCTGGAACTATAGGCATGCGTCACCACGCCCAGCTAATTTTTGTATTTTTAGTAGAGACAGGGTGTTTTCATGTTGGCCAGGCTGGTCTTGAACTTCTGACCTGAGGTGATCCACACACCTCAACCTCCCAAAGGGCTGGAATTACAGGCACCCAGCCTTGCACTGCTTTCTTCATACTGACTTGGTTACTGCCTGATGTTCCCAAATGCACACACCTGGGCATGTATATTTACACAGCTGGTTTCCACCCAGCACATTCTCATAGTGCTGCCAACTTCTGTGGCCAGGTTTCACTTGTATAAGCACCTTCTTGCATGAACTCATCTCTCCAAGAGTGGTGACTGTTCTGAGTTTCCTTGGTTGTTGCCTGGGCAGTTCCTTCTTGTTGGAAACTCTACCCCAGTGGTTTCTTCATGGCTCTGTGTGCACACTGTGTTGTGCGTCTGTGATCCAAATGTTATCAGAGGCCAAGTGCTTACTTTCTGTTATACTCTATTTCTATAGGAATATAGGGAGTTGCCATCAAAGCCACCTTTTTCTTTCTTTGTTCTCTTCATTGTCCTCTTATTTTTGGTATGCCTTTGGTGCAAATCTGGTTTTCTTCAGATGGTAAAATTTGCTTCTTGCTAAAACTTTATTTAGAGATGGAGTTTCATTCTTGTTGCCTGGGCTGTGGTACGATGGCATGATCCAGGCTCACTGAAACCTTCTCTTCCTGAGTTCAAGGGATTCTCCTGCCTCAGCCCCCCAGGTAGCTGGGATTACAGGTGAGCACCACCACGCCCGGCTAATTTTTTTGTATTTTTTTTTAGTAGAGATGGGATTTCTCCATGTTGGCCAAGCTGGTCTTGAACTCATGACCTCAGGTGACCCACCCACCTCGGCCTCCCAAAGTACTGGTATTACAGGTGTAAGCCACTGTGCCTGGCCTAAAACATTATTTAATCTTGAGCTTACAAATAAAGTTTATGATCTATTTCAATATGTATCATGCATGTCCTAGAAAACAGCACTTAGCCAGGCCTTGATTCAGAGTTGTTATCATGAATACACACTATTTGATTCTTTTATAAAAAAATTCTTTTTATTGTTATAATTCTGGACTTAACATGACACTGGCTCCAGCTCTATCTCTAGCTATTCTGAGACATTCCTTTTTTCTTTCTGTCTTAGTACACTGCTTCCCATCTGAAGAGCAGGAGAAATCAGAATCATACATTTGTAGAAAAGCCTGGATAGAGAAGTTGGTGAGTCTGAGAGAGAAACTAAAGTATTACATGCCTGGCTTGATTTGGGGCAGGGTTCTTTTTTTATATTAATTTATTATACTTTAAGTTCTGAAGTACATGTGCAGAATGTGAAGGTTTATTACACAGGTACACACGTGCTATGATGGTTTGCTGCATCCATCACCCCGTCATCTACATTAGATATTTCTCCTAGTGCTATCCCTCCCCAATCCCCCCCAGACCTTCTGCTATCCCTTCCTTAGTCCCCCACCCCGCAACAGGCCCCAGTGTGTGATGTTCCCCTCCCTGTGTCCATGTGTTCTCATTGTTCAACTCCCACTTATGAGTGAGAACATGCCGTGTTTGGTTTTCTGTTCTTGTGTCAGTTTCCCAAGAATGATGGTTTCCACCTTCATCCAGTCCCTGCAAAGGACATGAACTCATCCTTTGGGGGCAGGGTTTCTTAAGCGGAGCACTTTAAAACTCACTTCTTTGGCAGGACTGTATTTTGGAGAGTTGAAGGTGTAAAGCCAGTAAGTGAGAGTCTCCCCTCTTTAGGTAATCCCACAGCATCCCAAAGGAACAGAGATGACCTTTTGTTTATTGACAACTGACTCGGATTCCTAAAAGCCACCATCTACTTGAGGCCTTCCCTTGGAAAGACGTCACCTTTCTAGTTATGCTAGTAGTATTTTGGCTGAGCAAAAAATATGTAAACAAAAAGGACAGAGATATAATATACAGCCATTACAACTTTACTCCTGAAACTGTATTTCAGTCAGCAGAGTGTAAATGACTTACCTCTGAAACCCAGATACATCTGCTAATGCAGCATTCCAATTCATTTGGGTAATGTTGGACATAGGAGATGTTCCTTTATATTTCTTTTGTCTCATTCATTTCTTGTTTCTTGATTTTCTTTTGCTAGTCCTGTCTACAAATACCTCACATTCGAACTACAAGCAAAGATTCCATTCAGAGCCCTCTTCTCGACACTGCAGCTTCCACTCTAAAATATATGACTAGAGTTTAATAATCCTCACAGCCATGATTTATGGCTCAAATCCCTCTAAATTACATTTGATAACAAGTAAACCCTTCTGATTCAGAGGCCCCTCCGGTTAATTATAGGACCCAACTAAAATCATTTTTGGCAGATGCTGTACAAAATGTAATTGGTACATATCCAATTACATAAAACAGGTACATTTATTTAGAAACTAAAATAAGGACATCTTTCAATTAATGCATCCTGGCAGTATCAAACTGCTTTGATCAAAACTATGTTATCTTTGGGAACATTACCCAGGTTTTATATGGCCATTGAGGAGAGCTGGTAACAACCACTCGAACGGTTTACAGGCCCAAAGCTGCTTCTCATGCTCTGTAGAGTAACATTTTCAGGGCTTCATTAATCACTTTTTTAAGCACTGGAAAAGCCCCAAAACTATTTCCCAAGAACAGTTCTAGCTTTCAGCGTCTTGTCTCCATGAGGTGGTCAAACAGCTATCAATCCACATAGACGCCATACTTTGCCTACTCACATTTCATTGAAAAGTATTAAATTTGCATGGTTTTTTTTTTATTTCCAAAGGATATAGTTTCATCTTCAACAGACACACTGTCTCTCTAAAATAAAAGACAGTGTCTGAAAATATAGCCAAACCATCAGCTGGCCAATTCTTATCAAAACCACAGGTTAAGAAAAATGTCAATGGACAATTATTTAAAATATATAAGATACGTTGAGTGTGGTGGCTTATGCCTGTAATCCCAGCACTTTGGAAGCCTAGCAGTTCAAGGCCAGCCTAGGAAACAAAGTGAAAGTCTGTCTCTGTTTTAAAAAATGACCCAATGCCAATGCCATATAAAGTATATCCCTTGATCAGACTTGACATCAACACATTTCAACACAGAACTGAACCAAGTGATCTTGACCTCTGCAGAATTCCCTTCTCTGAGCTGTGTTATAGGTGCTAAGGCCGTGGCATTGATCAAGAGACGCTGGAAGAAAAGCCTTATGATACTAAATGCTACGTTTATTATAGGAATATTGCTTGACGACATTGCCTTCTCGGTCACTCAGTGCCTCCTTTATGACCCTACTGTGAAATGAACTTTGGAATCCATGCTAACATAATCTATAGTCGCTCAGAGAGACATAAGGCTTGTTAAAATCACAGGTGTCATTTACTCTGGGTTGCAATAATGGGTAGAGTCTTCCAATCCAGATATCAATGTGATGGTGCCTGAAGGAGCTCCTTAACTCAGGACTTTATGGATCTATTAAAAAGACCAGTGGGGACTGTATACTTTATATGATATAGTAAACTGGAACCTCACTTAATTATGATGACTTGTAATTCTGGACAGCAGAATTGTGGTGTCAGTTACCAGACTTGAATGAAAGGCTGGTTGGGGCTGCATTTTCTTCTTCCTCTTGCTTTGTTTCACTCTCGCTGAAGGGTGTCTTCCTTCCACACTATTCTTGCTCCACCATATCTAAGCTGGAATTTTCTTTCTGGTTTCAGATCACTTTCCCTGAGATTCTGTTTGCTTTTGGTCCAATTTACTTTACCCGCAGCCTTTTGCAGTGGTTGGCCAGGAGGCACCTCTGTACATGCCCTCTGCTAAGTTCATTTATGAGCCCAGGAATAGCAAACTGTCCCATCCTTCCCTTGCTGTCCCCAGTCAGTGGCCTCCATTAAAGATTGTTCTGCATGGGCAACACTGAGCTAATGGGAAGGTTTCATTCCGCTTCCTTTGCCTTGAAAGTAATGTTCTGCTGTTTCACATGTTGGACAGAATTTGGGGGCACTAAGACAGTCCCCGGCCAACTCTCTGGTGAACAGCCTCCCTGGCTACTGCAGTTCAGGAAGGCCCTAGCTGAGCAACTTTACTCAGTGTGGTGGGAGAGAAGTGAGGGCTTTGGTGCCTTCAGACTTGGCTCTGAATCCTGGCCTTGCCTGATACTGCTGTGTGATCTCAAGCAGGCTAGGTAACTCCTCTGAGCCTTGGTTTCTTCATCTACAAATAGTACTGACCTTGGCAAGGGTGTCGTAAGGATCGCAAATTACTGCTTCTCTTGAACAAAGGAGAGGAGAGAAGATAAAGTTAGCAGGGGAGAGGAGAAATGGAGGAAGGCAGGAAGACAGATATGTATGCATTTGTTTTCGATAAGAATGAAAAACCACATCTTCCCATTTTCCCTTTGATGCTCAGGAAACTTACAGATAAATCTGATATCCAATTTGAACAGTAAAGTTGACAAAGTCTTCTGACCTGTCATTTGAAATGTTTATTTCTCCTGGATCTTTTGTTCCTACTTTCACCTATTCCTGGATGCTCATTTTTAAATCATGTTTTTATGGTTCATTATTTTGTGTGGCTTTTTTATGAGTTTTGAGCTTTGCCTGGGGCTTGAAGAATGCCTGGAATCTTTTCTGGGATGAGATGTGGTATATATAAATATGTACATTTAGAGGTGTTGCTGTGAACATTTTTGTGGCACTATATAATAATCTAATCTATTAAGCAAGCTCATACTCAGTCTTTTGTAATCCTCCTAACGACCCTATGAGATAGATGTTATGAACTCCAGGGCTGAGACGAGGCAACTCAACCTCTGCAAGTCGCTTTCCTCTGATCACTTAACTTCTCCCAAGGGTCAGAATTTGACGTGCAATCCAGGTCTTCTGAATCCCAACCCAGAGCTTTTTCTTCTGCCGCTGAACTGACTCTCTGTGGTCATAAGCCATTCAGGTTTGCTGCTGGGCCTAATAAATAACACTGATAACAACACCACACGAGCATCATGCACCTGCTATGTGGCGGGCATTTGACGTGCATGATCGTATTTGGTGCCCCCCACAAGCCAGTGGCTTATCTGTATTATCCTCCTTTATAAACCATCGGCCATGCAAAAGCAGGCTCCCCAAGGTCACATGCCCAGAAGGGGAGGACTGGGGACTTGAACCCAGGTTAGCTCAACTCCAGAGGCCTTGCTCTTACCCTCTACTTCCGAGGGCATCAGTTCTGTCACTGAGTGACACTTCTGGGGGTAGTGTTCAAAGAACGCTGGGCCTGCGTGATGTCACCGTGCGGCTGTGATAGAAGCAGACAGCAGCAGCAGGCTGTCCCCGCTTCCCTGACCTCTCCCCAGTGGGCAGCAGGATCACCTTTGCCACTAACCTGCCGCGGCTCATTAAAGCCTTAGGCCTCTGTGATCTCCTTTAGATCTGTATGAAAGGGTCACAATCTCAAGCTTTGTGTCCTTATTCAAGCCTTTCTTTGCCACCTGTTTTAAGACCTTGACATATATGATAATAACAAAACGTGCCTACGAGGTACTGGCCCTTAGAAGCATCCTGGGACTGGTTTTGGAAGTCTAATTATTACCTTGAAGTCTACTCTTTTTATCTTTTGGATTTATTCAGCTTTTAGAGTATTTTACCTTAAGATATGCTTTTAGGTTACGATAAACAAGGCTAAATATTTCTGGAAATATTCAAATAAGGACGTGTTTCTTTTTCATCTTGATATGTGTGCCACTTCTTTTAATGTTAATAGGATGATTTTGTTTCCTTGGTTGGCTGTCTACCCTCTCGACCGAAGCTCCAGATCTGTCTTCTTTCTTTTCTGACTATCCACAGTTCTAGCAGCACCTGCGGTCCCGTCTCTACCCATTCCTGGATGTCTCATCTCGGGCTGCTCCACAACTTTTTGAAGGCTTGGTTTTGTTCAGTTGTATTTTTTTTTTCAATCACAAAATGAGGCAAACAATAACTCTACCTCTCAGGTTGTTACAAGGCTAAAATGAGATATTGTATGTTAAAGTGCTTTGGAACCACATATTGTCATAAAAAAAAGGTAAGATGGCCACATGGTCCCTGGTGCAGACTTCTGATAAACAGCATGTGCTTTAGGGGTATGCCAACATCCCTTGCAAAGGCATCTGGGCCTGCAGCCTAATTACCTGGAAGAAAAGCAGAACATTCTATAACTCTATCATGTTGACTACCCATCATGAATCACAGGCATTGATTTTGGAACTGAGGTTTTGATGACCAGCATTTTAATCCAGGTCATCACGATCAAGTCTGCAGAGACTCTGGGCAGAACACGGTGTTTTAGTGCAGTTTCCTTTGCGGTGGCAGTTTTCAGTCTTCTTAGAGCAGGTGTCAGCAAACATAGCCCCTGGGCCAAATCCAGCCTGCCATCTGTTTTTATATATTCTGCAAACTAAGAATTGCTTTTACATTTTCAAATAGTTGGGGAAAAAATCAGAAGGATATTTTATGGCATGTAACAATGAAATGGAATTCAAATGCCAGTGTGTATAAAATTCTGAATTTTATCCATAATAATTGGTGAAGATCTATTGTCATCTTGCAAGTACCTACATAATAGTCTCGATTTTGCCTATTGGCCCACAAAGATTAAAATAAGTACTATCCGGTCCTTTATAAACAGTCTGTGGCCCCTGTCTTAAAGTATTCATTCTGCACCTTGAATCCAAGGCTTTCAAAATCTCATCTATTTGAGCATCACCAAAGCCACTTGAGGGAATTAATGTGCTGAGACTCTAACAGAGAGATGAGATCTAGACAGAGAAGGCTGAGACTTGGGGACCGAAAGAGCAGAGTGGTCCATTTGGGACCCAATCAGGATGGCAATGACCAAAAAGGGAAATGGGACAGAGAGGAGACGAGAGATGGGAAAAGCTAGCAGAGGAAGAAAGCAGCTCCCCAGCCCCCTTGGCCATGTGACCCAGATATGGTTACACCCTGCATGTGCCCTCAGTTCTCTTGGTCAGTCTGGATGTTGGACTAAATGCTTCTTTATTCTGTTGTTTACTTTCATGAGTGAGCAATAGGTGTTTTACTGATGCTCTCTCTGAGGTGACAAAGGGGGTCTGCCATGCTGAGCTTGTAGCATTTCATGCCCCTGCCATCCGCCTAGACTTTTCTCTGCCCCGCCCCCACCCCACCTCTCCTCTGCCTGGATGGCGCTCTCATTATCTAGCTCCCAGCTCTGAGAACCAGTGGACGCCATTCTCACTCTCTCCTTCTCATGTCTTCCCTTCAAGTTTTTGGTTTCTCTTTTCCTTCCTGTGCCATTTAGCTTTGTCCTCCCAAAAGCAATCCTACGTCCCAACCCTCCTTGCTTAACTCTACCTTGAAGTTTACCAGCAATTTGTCTCCCTGGGGAGTGGGTTATAAGGGATGCATGAGTTTCCGAGACCCAGCGGACACTGCGGGGTGCGAAGATGTGTGTGAGCACTTCTGGCAGCAGTCAGGCAGCATTGGCAAGGGCTGCGGAAGACAAAGAGCCTGGCTGAGAAAAATGGAGATGGGGCCACGCCGGAGGAGAGGAGAGACAAAAGCAGAAAGAGTCATTTCCCTGGCACCTGCCAGGACCCAGGGCGCAGAGCTGAGTTCTGAAAAAAAAACTAGAAAAGTGACCCTAGGTGCAACTGTGATCGTGCCAGGCCAGGACAAGAACAAAAGTGCCCTGGCTCCCAGGGATGTGTGCACACCGAGGCCGTCCCGACGCTGTCAGGGCTTTATGGAGTCTGCAGTTTACATGTGCCGTGTGTGTTGTGCAACATTGCAACATCAATTAAGCTTCTTAATGTAGCTTTACTAAGAGCGATGGACCCAGGAGAGCTGAAAAAGTGCAGGGAGGTGTACAGATCGCCACCGTTCCGTTCCGTGCAGTGGGAAAATCCACCGAGCCACTTTTTGTTAAGGAAGGACGCATTCCCGAGGGTCCGGGGAGAGCACCTGAGCAGGATGAAGTTGGCTGAGCGAAGGCCACCTGTGGCACCAAGGACAGAATGTCACTGATGACTTCCTGACAAGTGCCCTTTCCTGGGAATATTCTATTGTGAGAGAGTGAAAGCTTATTCTGCCACCAACTCCTTTAAGGAGAAATGAAGTCTTAGTGAGTAAAATAACACTGATTAGCACGGCACCGCAGAAAAGCCTCAAGGGTCGGATTTCACATCCCCTTTGGACTTTCTCTTCAGGCAGTTAAGCACTCACAAGAAAATCCCTTCTCTTTATATGGCTTCTTCAGCCACATCCTTCGAGAAACAATTTTAAAGAGCAGAAACACAATAAACCACTGCACTTGTATTTCTCTTATCTGAGATGCCTCTTGAAATTGCCAACTAATCTTAAACATGGTTAATTTCTCTCTACCTTCACACCTCAACCATTAAATTAAAAAAAAAAAAAAAGGAGGGGTAAAGGGAAAAAAAAAACAGAGGTCCCCTGTGTTACACAGCAAGAGTATGTGATTTGTAAGTTTCTAAAAATCCTTCCAGCCCTGCTTATTTTGACAAAACTACTTAACACTTCAAGCAATGAACTACAGGGCATAAAAGTATAATCTGCAGAGAAAACCTTAATCCTCTATAGTAACCTATTTGAATCTCCTCAAACACATTTCAGTGTGTAGGCTCGGAGAATTAAGTCAATTGTTTGATCTGAGAAGAAAGGCAATTAGGACTCTCTCTTGATCTTTCTGGTTGAATTCTAGTCAGGGGCAGCCACTGTTCTCAACAGTTCCATTTGAGACCCCTATTATTATAATAATAGAGGTGAGCATTAGAATGCTACAGTTGAGAGTCTCCCTGCATTTTCATTATAAGTTGTTTTATCCAGGAGTTTCAAATCATGATGGGCTAATATTCAGCATACTAATGATTAGCTAGTGCAAGTCTGGGTGGGTTTTTTTTTTAACTCATTTAAAACTTCTTCCTTAACCTGACAAATATTTCAGCAGAAATGAAAGAAAACTTCCAGAAGCAGCTACTGGCTGATGGGAGAGCAGTGGTCATTCACTGCTGAGTTCCTGGCAGAGATGATCATGGCAGGGGTCTCTTCAAAGGGATGTCTCGGCCGGGTGCGGTAGCTCACGACTGTAATCCCAGCACTTTGGGAGGCTGAGGTGGGTAGATCACGAGGTCAGACGTTCAAGACCAGCCTAGCCAACATAGTGAAACCCCGTCTCTACTAAAAATACAAAAAAATTAGCTGGGCAAGGTGGCACGTGCCTGTAACACCAGCTACTCAGGAGGCTGAGGCAGGAGAATAGCTTGAACCCAGGAGGTGAAGGTTTTAGTGAGTGGAGATCACGCCACTGCACTCCAGCCTGGGTGACACAGTGGGATTCCATCTCAAAAAAAAAAAAAAGGAGGGGGATGTCTCTGGGACCACTGATAGTGCAAGACAGAGACCAAGAATCTAACTGGGGCGATCTCGAGGAAAGAACTGGGAGTTCTGCCCTCATTTGCTCACTCAGAGCAGCTCCCAAATATCTACATAGGAACAGCACAGTGACAATCTAGTGGAAATGAAAACTGGAGATGTGTTTACATAATTTGATTAAGTAGGCTTGAATAGAGATCATTTGTCCATAGCAAAGAATATGAAAGAGAGAGCTGTTCCTGGAGATTACGGGAGTCAGTGACTAAAGCCTGTCCCAAGCCACCAGACAGTGCTGTCACTGATGGCTAAGGCTTTCCTTGAGTTTCTGGAGCTCTATCTTGTCATCTGAAAGAATGCTACTGGAGCTGTTATTCAGCTGTTTTGTCCGTTTCATACGAGCTCCCTGCCTCAACGACGTGGAGAAGCCAGAAGACAAGGGAAGACAAGCTCCCCTGCTTCCTGCCAGATTCCACCGGGCTGGTGGAGTCTGTTTTAGCATTTAGTTCCCAGCCAAATCCAAGTGCAGAAATCCAGAGAGGATGAACATGCTCCTATCTGCAGGGGGTCATTCTCTGCCTTAGCCCAACTTCCTGCAGGAGGGTGGCATCCAGGAAGTGAGTTCTGCTTTAGGGCAATTGAGGCTTGTGGTGGAATGGCAAGGAAGAGCCTGGCTCTTTATTCAACAAACAGTAACGGAGAGCTCATGGAGAGCCAGGCACTGTGCTAGGAGCCCACAGTTCCAAGGCACATCAGCGATGACGTCTGCCAGGGGCCTGTAGCCTAGTTGGAAAAGATGGGTAAGCCACATCTCAGTGTGGAAAATGTGATTCAGGGGGCCGGGCGCAGTGGCTCACGCCTGTAATCCCAGCACTTTGGGAGGCCAAGGCGGGCGGATCACGAGGTCAAGAGATCGAGACCATCCTGGCCAACATGGTGAAACCCTGTCTCTACTAAAAAACACAAAAATTAGCTGGGCATGGTGGCATGTGTCTGCATCCCCAGCTACTAGGGAGGCTGAGGCAGGAGAATTGCTTGAACCCAGGAGGCAGAGATTGTAGTGAGCCAAGATTGCGCCACTGTACTCCAGCCTGGTGCCTGGTGACAGAGCAACACTCTGTCTCAAAAAAAAAAAAAAAATGTGATTCATGAAAGAGCCCGTGCATGTACACTGAACCTGGCTTTAAAATCCGGGGAAAGATTTGCTGAGGCCCAAAAGATAAGTAAAAAGTGATCGGCAAGGAGGTGGCCTATTTCAGGCACTGCAAAGTCTTATAGGGGAGAGATGCAGAATGTATTTAAATATCTGCAACTGGCCAGGTGCGGTGGCTCACGCCTGTAATCCCAGCACTTCAGGAGGCAGAGGTGGGAGGATCACTTAAGCCCAGGAGTTTGAGACCACCCTGGACAACCTGGCAAGATCCTGTCTCTACAAAAAATAGAATAGTTAGCTGGGCGTGGTAACACATACCTGTGGTTTCAGCTACTCCAGAGGCTGATGTGGGAGGATTACCTGAGCCCAAGAGGTCAAGGCTGCAGTGAGCTGTGATTGTGTCACACTCCAGGCTAGGTGACAGAGTAAGACCCCATCTCAAAACCAAAAACAAAAAAATCTGCAACTAGTTCTGTAAGGGTGGTCTGAATGCCTGCTTATGAGGCAATTAATGCCATCACAGGGAATTTGAGCTTCATTCTACAGGCTATGGGGAACTGTGGGTTTTTGTTGTTGTTTTGTTTTGTTTTGTTTTTATTTTTTTGGAAACAGGGTCTTTCCTTGTTGCCCAGGCTGGAGTGCAGTGGCACGATCATGGCTCACTGCAGCCTCAACCTCCAGAGGTCAAGTAATCCTCTTGCTTCAGCCTCCCAAGTAGCTGGGACTACGGTTGTGTGCCACCACACCTTGCTAATTTTTTTAAAAAATTTTATTAGAGAATGGTGTCTCACTTTGTCTCCCAAGCTAGTCTCAAACTCCTGCGCTCAAGTGATCCACCAGCCTCGGCCTCCCAGAGTACTGAGATTATAGGCATGAGCCACCATGCCCAGCTGATAAAATATTTTAACCACAATAGTAACATGAAGAGATTGGCTGTTTAGAAAGAGAATGGGAGTGTATTAGGGGTTTTGGGGGGATTTGAGACAAGGTCTCGCTCTGCTGCCCAGGCTGGAGTGCAGTAGTGATGCTATCATGGCTCACTGCAGACTCGACCTCCCAGCCTCAAGCAATCCACCCGTCCCAGTCTCCCCAGTAGCTGGGACTACAGGCACATGCCACCACACCTCGCTAAATTTTGTATTTTTTTTGTAGAGACAGGGTTTCAGCATGTTGCCCAGGCTGGTCTTGAACTCCTGGGCTCAAGCAATTGACCTGCTAAGCATGAACCATCATGCCTCGCTGGAATGTATTAGTTTTCTATTACTGTGTAACAAATTTCCACAAACTTAAGTGCTTAAAGCAACATCTCTAGCCTGACCAAGATGACATATGAAATTAACCATCACAATCATCTGTTACCCCAAAGAATTTGAGAGCTGGCACTATTGAAGTAATTATTTTGGGGGGCATAGAGGCAAAGAGAATCATGCAATACACATTTACCACAAATTTGAACCTAAGCCTTAAAGTCAAGCCTTTATATCTCATACAGATGATAAAGGAAAAAATAATAATAAATGACACCACGAGAAAGCAAAACGTCATATGCAGAGTGTGGGAAGACTAAGGGACAATTGACCCAGTTTCTTCAACTAGTCATGAAAAGAAAAGGGAGTGGAGAACTGTTCTAGATTTAAATGATTTCAGAGACAAAAACCAAATGCAATGTGTGGATCCTATTCCAAAGGATGTCTCTGGCACTACGGAAATGCCATGTGTGGATTTCTCTGTTTTGCAAATTGCAAGACAGAGATCAAGAATCTAGTTAGGATGGTTTCAGAAAAAAAAAAAAACAGGAAGTTCTGCCCTTGTTTACCTCCTCAGAGCAGCTCCCAAATTTCTACATGGGAACAGCACAGCACAACAGTCTACTGGGAAGTGAAGCTGGAGCTGTGTTTACACGGCTCGGTTATGTAAGATTGAATAAGGATCATTTGTCCATAGCAAAGAACGCTGGAGAGGAAGTCACTCCTGTAGATCATGGGAGTTGCTGAATCATTACTTGAATGAACTAGCAGTACATGTGAATATGGACTGATCATTTTCAGTTATTAAGGAGTTTTTGATAATTTTGTTAGGTGTCATAATGGCAATGTAATTAAACAAAAATACATAAAATGTTTGGCCTGAAAACAAGCTGTGTGTCCTTGGGAGTATGGTAAGGTATAGTCAACAGCATGGCAGACTAAAGTCACCCCTGATGATTAATCTGATCTCCACCTTCCAGAAGGAATGAGTCACTCTCTCTTCTCTGATCCTCTATATGGCACCTTATATTCATGGATATATGTGTTTCCCTTCCTTCCTACCTTCCTTTCCTTCCTTTCCTTCCTGCCTTCCTTTCCTTCCTTTCTTTCTGCCTTTCTACCTTCCTTTCTTTCCTTCTTTCTTTTCTTTCTTTTCCCTTCCTTCTTTCCTTTCTTTCTTTCTTTTTCCTTCCTTTCTCCCACCCTTCCTCCTTCTCTCCCTCTCTCTCTTTCTTTTCTTTCTTTCCAGTCTCACTCTGTCACTCACTGCAACTTCTGCCTCCCAGGTTCAAGCGATTCTCCTCCCTCAGCCTCACAAGTAGCTGGGACTATACACGAGTGCCATCACACCCAGTTAATTTTTTGCAATTTTTAGTAGAGACAGGGTTTCACCATGTTAGCCAGGATGGTCTCGATCTCTCATGATCTGCCCACCTCGGCCTCCCAAAGTGCTGAGATGGCCAGGGTGAGCCACCGCGCCGGGCCGTGTTTCCTTTTCTAACTAGAGAGCTCCTTAGGGAAAAGGACTCTGCTTTTAACCTTCCATGCCCGGGATATAGTAGGTGTTACAAATACTGATAAAATGGATCTCAGAATGCAGCACATCCTCAAAACCCCTAATTCATAGGAATTTATTTTACATCACAGTTGTTATATTTTAAGTTTTCTTTTAATCTAAGAGTAAAGGCATTTCTGAACCATAAGTGAACAAGTCAACATTAAGGAACTATATTAGTCCCTTCTCGCACTGCTACAGAGAAATACCTGAAACTGAGTAATTTATAAAGAAAAGAGATTTCACTGGCTCACAGTTCCTCAGCCTGTACAGGAAGCATGATGCATCTGCTCAGCTTCTGGGAAGGCCTCAGGAAACTTACAGTCATGGTAGAAGCAAAGGGGGAGCTGGGTGTCTCATATGAAGAAAACAGGAGGATGAAGGAAGTACTGCATATTTTTAAATGATATCTTGTGAGAACTCACTATCATGAGAACAGCACCAAGAGGGTGGTGTTAAAGCCTTCAGAGAAATCCACCCTGTATTAGTCCATCCTTGCATTGCTATCAAGAAATACCAGAGACTGGGTGGTTTATACAGAAACGAGGTTTAATTGGCTCACGGTCTGCAAGCTGTACAGGAAGCATGGCAGCATTAGCTTCTGGAAAGGCTTCAGAGAGCTTTTACTCATGGAAGAAGGAAAAGCGGAAGCCAGCACTGCACGTGGCAGAGCAGGAGGAAGAGGGAGAGGGGGGCAGTGCTACACACTTTTAAAAAACTGTAGGGAGAACTCACTATCATGAGCACAGTACCAAGAGTATGGTGCTGAATCATGAGAATTCCACCCTCATGATTCAGTCACCTCCCGTCAGGCCCCACCTCCAACACTGAGGATTACAATTCAACATGAGATTTCTGTGGGGGAGGGAACACAGATCCAAACCATATCACACCCCCATGATCCAACCACTTCCCAGTAGGCCCCCATCTCTAACACTGGGGACACAGATCCAACCATACAATTCCACCCCAGCCCTTCAAATCTCATGTCCTCCTCAAATGGCAAAATACAATCATCCCTTCTCAACAGTCCCCCAAGGTATTAACTCATTTCAGCATTAGCTAAAAAGTCCAAAATTCAAAGTCTTATCTGAGACAAGGCTAGTCTTTTCCACCTATGACTCTGTAAAATAAATAACAAGTCAGCTGAACTGACACCTCACACCTGTAATCCTGGCACTTTGAGAGCCCGAGGCAGGCAGATCACAAGGTCAGGAGTTTGAGACTAGTCTGGCCAATATAGCGAAACCCTATCTCTACTAACAATACAAAAAAACATTAGCCAGGCATGGTGGTAGGTGCCTATAGTCACAGTTACTCAGGAGGCTGAGGCAGGAGAATCGCTTGAACCTGGGAGGCAAAGGTTGTGGTGAGCTGAGGTCAACCCATCGCACTCCAGCCTGGGCAATAGAGCAAGACTTTGTCGCAAAAAAAAAAAAAAACAAGTTTGTTACTCCCATGATACAATGGGGGTATAGGTAGTAGGTAAACACTCCCATTCCAAAAGGCCGAAATTGGCCAAAAGAAAGAGTCTACGGGCCCCATGCAAGGTAGCAGGGCAATCATTAAATCTTAAAGCTCCAAAATAATCTCCTTTGATTCCCTGTCTCACATCCAGGGTGCACTGGTGCAAGGGGTGGGCTCCCAAGGCCTTGGGCAGCTCCACCCCATGGCTTCTCAGTGTTCAGCCCCTGCAGCTGTTCTCACATGTTATAGTTGAGTGCCTTCAGCTTTTCTATGTACAAGGTGCAAGCTGCTGGTGGTCTACCATTCTCGGGTCTGGAGGATGGTGGCCCTCTTCTCATGGCTCCACTAGGCAGTGCTCCATGGGGACTGTGCATGAGAGCTCCAACCCTACATTTCCCCTCCACGCTGCCCTAGCAGATGTTCTCCGTCACAGCTCTGCCCCTGTAACAGGCTTCTGCCTGGACATCCAGCCTTTTCTATTCGTACTCTAAAATCTGAGTGGAGGTTCCCAACACTCAACTCTTGCATTCTGTGCATCTACAAGCTTAATATCACATGGAAGCTGCCAAGGCTTATGGCTTGCACCCTCTGAAGCAGTAGCCCAAAGTATACCTGGGACCCTTTTAGCTACCAGTGGAACTAGAGCAATTGGGATGTGGGAAGCAGTGTCCCAAAGCTGTGCAGCACAGTAGGGCCCTGGGCCTGGCCTATGAAACTATTCTTCCCTGCTAGGCCTCCGGGCTTGTGATGAGAAAGGCTGCCAGGAAGTTCTCTGAAATGCCTTTGAGGCCTTTTCCCCACTACCTTGGCTATGAGCACTTGGCTCCTTTTTACTTATGCAAATTTCTACAGCCGGCCTGAATTGCTCCCCTGAAAATGGGCTTTTCTTGTCTATCACATAGTCAGGCTGTCAAATTTTCCCAACTTTTACATTCTGCTTTCCTTTTAAGTTCCAACTTCAGGTCATTTCTTTGCTCAATCTACGAGCATAAGCCATCAGAAACAGCCAGACCACCTCTTGAATGCTTTGCTGCTTAGAAATTTCTTCTACCAGATGCCCTAAATCATCACTCTCAAGTTCAAAATTCCACAGGTCCCTAGGGTAGGGGCACAATGCAGCCAAGTTCTTTCCTGGAGCATAACAAAAGTGACCTTTGCTCTGGTTCCCAATAAGTTCCTCATCTGAGACCTCCTCAACCTGGCCTTCACTGTCCCATATCACTATCAGCATTTTGGTCACAACCCTTCAACTTGTCTCTAGAAGTTTCAAACTTTTTCTCATCTTCCTATCTTTCTAAGCCCTCCAGACTCTTCCAACCTCTGCCTGTTATCTGGTTCAATAGTTGCTTCCACATTTTCTGGTATTTTTACAGCAATACCCCACGTCTGGTACCAATTTTCTTTACTAAGCTGTTCTTGCACTATTATAAGGAAATACTTGAGAGTGGGTAATTTATATTTTAAAAAGAGAGAGAGAGTGGTTTAATTGGCTCACTGTTCCACAGGCTGTACAGAAAGCATGATGCTGGCATCTGCTTGGCTTCTGGGGAGGACTCAGGAAAACTTACATGGTGGAAGGCAAAGGGGAAATGAGGCATCTCACATGGTGGGGGCAAGAGCAAGACAGTATGAGAGAGGAGGAAGTACACTCCTGTAAACAACTGGATCTTTCAAGAACTCACTATCACATGAACAGCACCAAAGAGATGGTGCCAAACCATTCATAAGAAATCCACCCCAATGATCAAACCACCTCCCACCAGGCCCCCCCTCCAACACTGGGGACTACAATTCAACATGAGATTTGGTGAGGACACAATCCAAACCATATCAGAAACATATCAGCATTGGTTTGGAATAGCATTCAGGAACAGGTGAGAAAACATATTCATCTGGTTGGACTGGCAAATATTTCATTAGGGTTGTTAAGTACCTGCCTCAAACGGTGGCATCAGTTAGGGTAACACTAGCTGCTATAACAGAGAAATCCCCAAACTGCAGTGGCTTAACATATAGATACTTGTTTCTCACTTACAGAGTCTAGGCGGGATCCCCTATCAACAGAGCAGAAGGGGTGGGGCGGGATATGAGTGGGAGACTGCTCCATGCAGCCATTAGTGTGCTCACTGGTGGTGGCTGTAAAGGTTACCCTCCCTGGATATTGAGATCTAGCTAGCAAATCAGGACAAAAGGAGAAATAAATAGCAAACCTGCTTCTTAGCACTACAGCCTCAGTTCTTTACATTCCTTGAGTGGGAGCTAGTCACTCAGCCTCAATGAAATGCAAAGATACTAAAATGTGGTCTCCAGTCGGGCAGTTGAGTTCCAACAATAATTTTACAAGAAGAAAAAGCTTTGTGGGTCAAGTAACCATCTCTTGCACAGGTTGTTCTCTTAAATGTTCTCATATTTATAAATAATAGCACAATACCTAATATGCTTATCTTTATTTCATCTTTCATGAGATAATAAGTCTGGTGAAGAATTTTTGGGCTGGTAGCTATAAGGAATATTTCTGCAAGGCTTCTGTAAATATGTCTTTACTCCCAGTTCAGAACAATTACCTGAGGAATTACTAAGGGGTCTTCATTTTGTACAAAGTAGTTGTAGAGAAATTTCACAAAAACTTCACAAACTTATGAAAGAAGATGGAAATAATTCTTTAAAAGCCTACTGGTTTAAGAAAATCTCAGCTAGCGATGAAATAGTTCAAAGGAGAGTGGAATTCCTTTGCCAGTATAAATTTATCTAATGTATGAAACCTAGTTTCAAAGCAATACATCATAGAAATGGTTTTCTGTCTTCAGCCTGGAAAAACAATGCTCTCCCTCGTAGAAGTCCATATGCCACTAATTTTTCTGTGTCTGTTTCTAATCTGTACTCAGCCCAAGCATCTTTGTTGAGCTATAAAACCATATAAAGAACTGCTTCCTTATCATCTCCGCAGAGGCATTCTACAGGCAGGCCCCTCAAGTTCAACAGAGACTAGACACTGTTTTTAACTTTTTAAAAATTTTTATTATATTATTATTATTATGACACTTTAAGTTCTGAGATACACGTGCAGAATGTGGTTAACCAGGTATACACGTTTCTTGGTGGTTGGCTGCACCCATCAACCCGTCATCTACATTAGGTATTTCTCCTAATACAATCCCACTCCTACCCCCACCCCCACCCTCTGACAGGTCCTGGTGTGTGATGTTCCCCTCCCTGTGTCCATTTGTTCTCATTGTTCAACTCCCACTTATGAGTGAGAACATGAGGTAAACAGCGTACTATCTGATTCTTTGTTGTTTTGTTTGGATTTTTGAGATGAAGCTTCACTCGTTGCCCAGGCTGGAGTGCAATGGCATGATCTCTGTTCACTGCAAACTCCACCTCCCAGGTTCGAGTGATTCTCCTGCCTCATTCTCCCAAGTAGCTGGGATTACAGGCATGTACCACCACACCCAGCTAATTTTATATTTTTAGTAGAGACAGGGTTTCACCATGTTGGTCAGGCTGGTCTCGAACTCCTGACCTCTGGTAATCCACCCTCCTTGGCCTCCCCAAGTACTGGGATTACAGGCATGAGCCACTTTGCCCAGCCTAACCCCGCTTTTCTATAGTTTGCATCTTGAGTGCACAAAAACTGGCCTGGTGCTCTCTCACTTCCTTTCTCCTACCCTACTGGTTCTTGACCAAGGATGATTTTGCCTCCAGGGGATATCTGGCAATGTTGGGAGACATTTTGAGTTGTCATACTCATGGGAAGGGGTGCTACTAGCACCTTGTGGGCAGAGGCCAGGGATTTAGCTAAACACCTGACAATGCACAAGACAGTCCCCCTGCCCCAACAAAGAATTATTGGGCTCCAAAAGTCAACAGTATCAAGATTGAGACACCCTGCCTTAACCTGTATCCTGTAGATTTTTCTCTCCTGGGTATCTTGAATCTGTTCCATTCTGGCATCCATATTTCCAATGCCTGGTTTCTGACCTTCATCACATCTTTTCACGGAACATAATAGCTTTGCTATGATCTAAATGTTGGTATCCCGCCACGCTCCACATTCCTATGTTGAAAACCTAATCACCAATGTGACATGAGGTGAGGCTTTTTGGTATGTGATTAGGTCAAGAGGACAGAGCCCTCACAGAGATTCATGCTCTTATAAAAGGTCCAGAGGGCCACCTTGCCCCTTCTACCACCGCAAAACGTGGGCCTTCACCCGACAACAAATCTGCAGGCATCTTGAAATTGGACTTAGCCTCCAGAACTGTGAGCAATACATTTCCCATTTGTAAGTCACTGAGTTTATGGTGTCAGTATTTAGTTATAGCAGCACGAAATGACTAAGGCTTCTAACCCATTTTCTGGCCTCTCAATCCTGTTGCTTCCTTGGAAGGGCATGGCCTCCCCCACCGTGCAAACTCCCTCTCATCATTAACTCCTCTGTGAAGCCCTCCCTTCCCGGGCTACTCTCCCTTCTTTCCTTCCCTGCTTGGAAGCCCTTTGTCTGTACACACATCATCACTTGTCTCCTCAGCCAGACCCCAAGTGACTTGTGGGAAGAAACCTTCATATTCAGCCTCTGTGACCAACAGCACTTAACACTCAGTTGAGTGAACAGTTGAACACACTCTTGCTGACTCTTTTAATCAAACTGGAACATGTGAGAACATTGGGTTGGGTCGGGGGTGGGGCTGGAATCTGGTCACAGGGGCCTGCTGAGTTGGTCTTTGTGTCTAGTTACAGAATTTAGTGTTGGTCTCACGGTTGCTCTATAGAGCCCTGAAAGCTAAGCTGCCCTGAGGATGTGTGTGGCGGTTCCATTACGAGAGGTATTCGCATGTTTTATGGACTTGACTTCTCCAGGTTTCAAGAGCCATTAATATGGACAGAGAACTTGAAAAGGGCCAAAGCACTGCAGAGAGGAAAAGTCAAGGTCCAACAGAAATTCCTGAAAAGCATGTTGGCTTTGACATTATTTTTATGCAATTGAAGAGTAGTAAAAGTGCTTATTTTTTAAAAAATTCAACTGCTTCTTGCTTTTGCTCCTAACATTTTCAAGGCCACCAGCATTCTTTTCCTTCCAGTCCTGATGTCTGCTGCCCATATAACTTAAATAAAATGCTCAGGAGTGCACCCAATAAGGTGGTAGATGTACCAACGAATGTGGCTCAGAAATGAGCTCTCTTGGCTGGGCGCAGTGGCTTATGCCTATAATCTCAGCACTGTGGGAGGCCGAGGAGGGTGGATCGCTTGAGGCCAGGAGTTCGAGACCAGCCTGGCCAACATGGGGAAACCCTACCTCTACTAAAAATACAAAAATTATCTGGGCGTGGTAATGTGCACCTGTAATCCCAGGTACTCAGGAGGTTGAGGCAGAACTGCTTGAACCCAGAAGGCGAAGGTTACAGTGAGCCGAGATGGTGCCACTGCAATCCAGCCTGGGTGACAGAGAGACTCTGTCTCAAAAAAAAGAAAGAAATGAGCTCTCTTTTCCTTCCCCAGTGCTGCCCAGTTGTCTCCTGGCATCGCTGGTTGGGACGAAGGGCATCAGGACAAGCTTTTCTTAAAGGCACCACTTTACATTTTTATGATTGGCAAAAATGATCCTAGAGTGGTATCTCTCTCTCCAGTGTGTGTGCGCGTGTGTACACTCTCAAAAAGGCATGTGGCAGCACTATGGCAATAAATTGCTTACAACCTACACATCTTTGATGAGATTAATTATATCTAAAACTGGCATATAAGATGCACATTACTACTATGTAGCCACCAACAACTGTATTATGTAAATGTTAATTCAGCACTGAAAGATATTCACATTATTTTAAAAAGATAGAAAGGCTATGGAAACCATATATATGGTATCCTGTTGTTAAAACACATGAGTGCATGTGTATATTTAAGCACAAAGACAGTCTGACAGGACATAAAAAAAATTCTCTGGGTGATGGAATCATGAGTGATTTATATTTTTGCTTATGCTTTCTACTTTTTCCATAATATTTTCTAAGCAACATTTGTTTTTTTTTTCTCCTGCTAATAAAAGTAATATATTTTTCATTTTTTGTTGTTGTTGTTGAGACTGAGTCTTGGTCTATCGCCCAGGCTGGAGTGCAGTGGTGCAATCTTGGCTCACTGCAACGTCCGTCTCCTGGGTTCAACCAATTCTCCTGCCTCAGCCTCCCGAGTAGCTGCGATTATAGGCGCCCACTACCACGACCAGCTAATTTTTGTATTTTTAGTAGAGATGGGGTTTCTCATGTTGGTCAGGCTTATCTCGAACTCCTGACCTAAAGCGATCCACCCGCCTCGGCCTCCCAAAGGCCTGGGATTACAGGCGTGAGCCACTGCACGTGGCCCATTTTTCAAATTTTTGACAATACATATGTAACATTTAATAGTGATTTATATAAGAAACACTCACAGACACCTGAATGGTTGACTTCCTCTCCTCTTTCCTGTCTTAACTGATATCCTTTTAGGGAGAACTCCTCAACCACCTCATTGAAAACCACCCACCACAAGTCCCTGCTTGATTTCTTGCCATTGGGCTCTTCGTCTGTCGCGGGTATTCCTTCACTAGCACCCAAGCTCCTCGAGGACCCGGGGTTCTGTTTGTTCTGTTCACTGCTATAGCCCCAGAGACTAGACCAGTGTCTGATACAAAGGAAGCACTCACTGTATATTTGCTGAAATGATGAATGAAACATAATTGTTTTACAAAGAGTTTTGCCTTTATTAATAAGAAATCAGTGAAGTTCAGTCTTAATAACTTTTTTTAAAATGTCACGTCTCTTAATGTCATGTTAGCCTTTTACTGCAGGGCCCACTTAGAGGTGCTGATAAAAGCTGTAAACCCTCCTCCTTCCCCGTGCCCTCTCAAATCTCAAACACACACAGCAAACTGAATATAGTATTGGGAGGTTTTGACTTCCCTGAAGTCTGTTCACTAACTTCTTAAAGGTTCCACTAACCCCAAGGTGAGAGTACCTGGCCTAGAATCATGGGTTCTCTCCTATTCTAATGATTCGAAGAATCCATGTGACTTTAATATCAGTCTTCCCCTTCTCTCATTAGCCAATTAATTGTTAAACGGATTCCTTCTACAAAACACTCACTGCTTAGGGAAAGGTAAGTTCGATATTTGCACCTGATAACTTGATAAACAGCCACCAGATCAAAGTTGAAAATCTGCTTAGAAATAAAGAGATTTGAAAAAGTATAGATGTTACTAGAGTGTAGTCAAAATGTCTAGTAAAGTCAATGTTTTGTCAATTGAAGGTCTAGGGTCACAACTGGCGACAGAGGTAGAAAAACAGGATCTATTCCACATAGAATATCCTTCTTAAATTTTATTATTTAAAGAGCAAAATAAAAGGAAATAATGCACATTCACGAAAGTCAAGTTTTCCATTAAATAGATGAAAAATCTAATACTTCGTAATAAAGAACATCCAGCTAAAAGAAGATCAGTAAAACAACAATAGCTATTTGACTCTGTTTTATTTCAATGAGAACACTTCATTCATTGTCTGTAGGAAAACCGGGCTAGGTCTCTACAGGCAACAGTCACAGTTACTGGGCAAGTAAATCCTCCACACTTGTGTGCCCTCCTTTATTTCTTTATGTCTTCGGTCTCTTCTGGCTCTCTCTCTTGATGCTCTCTTTCCCATCTCATTTCTTTTAACTCTTGTCTGTACTTCCGTTCAATGAACCGCTTCTGATGGGCCATCTGGGGAAAATTATCTGAAACAAGGAGATAAATTTTATACTTAATAAAGGATAGCCACTAGAACAAAGAATGATGCAACTAAACACACACACAAACATACATGCATATGAAATGTCCATAATTGTATTTTGTAAGGCACAAGAAAGAAAATTGTTTTCTTCCTTTATTCTTTCATCACTCAAAAACATATTGGAAGTCTGGATGAGCACTCTTGATTGTAAATTTCAATATCTGATGTGAACTTGGGTATAACAGGCTCCAAACATACAGAAATGTCAAAACACAGACATGTGGCTTGGGAATGGTAACCAGCAGGTGCTTTGGCATCACTCTCCTGGCAACAACAGGTGACTTTCACGGAGAGATGAAAGGATAGAGTAAAATGGAGTCACAGTTTTTGAAAAGCTCAAACTAAAACCTTCAAATGATATTATCATACCATTATTTGCCAAGAATGAAAGTTTCAGAAAAGAGCAAAGAAAGATCAGGTGAACAAAAAGAGGCTACTTTCTAAGTCATTATGTCTGATGATTAATTTTTAAGTTTATGATGACAGGCCCAAAGCTGTATCTGCAAAAGTAACTCAAGTAGAAAACTTATTTGGTTAAAGCAGACACATAACCTCATGTTTTAAACACATGAAGAACCTAAGATGTGGGAGAGCATGGCATCCCTGGAGGCAAGTTCATTGATTTGCTTTAAGGATGATGAGGAATGAAGTGGATCTACATATACAGCAATCCCCTCATCAGTGATCTCACTCTTCATGGTTTCATTGGCCCGTGGTAAACCATGGGCCGAAAATAGGTGAGTAACATACAGTAAGATATTGAGAGAGTGAGCAAGAGAGAGCAACAGGCGACAGCAGGCACAGCATGCAATCAAGGGTACATGCACGCAACTTTTATTACAATACGTTGTTATTGTTGCATTTATTTAGTTACTATCAGTCTCTTTCTGTGCCTAATTTATAAATTTCATCTTTCAATTACATTTTGCATGTGTAGGAAAAAGTACAGTCTATATAATATTCCGTTTTATCTGCAGTTTTGGCATCCACTGGGGTCAGGTATCCCCCATGGATAAGGGGAGATGACTGTATAATACATCCTAAATTCTTCTTTCCCTCTTAATTATATAGTATACAATCCTCACACCAGATTAAAGAACAGGGTGGTAGGAAAAGAATCTGAAAGACAGGTGGGGAATCAGCAAAGACCCTGGTACGTCTCAGAGTCAGAGATTGATTGATTGATTGATTGATTATTTATTTATTTAGAGATGGACTCTCATTCTGTCACCCTGGCTGGAGTGCAGTGCTTGCGATCTCAGCTCACTGCAGCCTCTGCCTCCCAGGTTCAAGTGATTCTCTGCCTCAGCCTCCTGAGTAGCTGGGATTACAGGCGTGTGCCACTACACCAGGCTAATTTTGTATTTTTAGCAGACATGGTGTTTCGCCATGTTGGCCACGCTGGTCTCAAACTCCTGGCCTCAAGTGATTCTCCTGCCTTGGCCTCCCAAAGTGCTGGGATTACAGACTTGAGCCACTGCGCCCAGCCCAGAGAAAAGAGAAATATGATATCTATATTTTGGAAATAAAACAGTAACAAAATCCTATTCCAAAACTGATCAAATTGATTCCTTATGTAAGTCTCAAATATAAGGACTTTAAAAAAAAGAAATCCCACTAAATTAGCTGAAAAGCAAACTTCTACAAAATGAGCTCTATTTCGTCAGTAAACTCTACTATAAAATCAAATTTGCATTTGAAAAAACACAACTCAGATTTAACTATTGATAAAACTTTTAAAATATATCCTTATAGCCTTTTTCCTATGAAGTTATACTACATATACATGCAATGTAAATTTGTGTATAGACATATATACATGTGTGTATATGTGTGTATATGCCTGTATACACACACGTATATACATATATACATATTTACGTGTATGTGTGTGTGTATATATACGTGTGTGTGTGTGTGTTTATGCCTGTATACACACACACACACACCTAGACACTGGAACATTTAAAATCATTTCCCTATCTACTCATTGGGAAAGTACAGTATAGGTATGTATTTATGGGTATACTTTTTTACACTTATTCTAGTATAAGCATTTTCCCATATAGCAAGGGTTGGTAAACTGCTATCCACAGGCCAAATACAGCTATCCATCTGTTTTTATAAAGTTTTATTGGTAGACAGACACTCCTATTAAATAGACACAGCTGTTAGTTTGCATACCATCCAGGCCAGTGGGCTATGATGGCAGAGTTGAAGAATTGCAACAGAGACTGTATGGTCTGTGAGGTCTCAAATGCTTACTATCTGGCCCTTTACAGAAAATGTTTCCTAACCCTGGGATATACCACAATTTACTAAACAATTTCCTACTCTTAAACACATAGTTTGATTTTTTTTTCCTGCTATTATAAATCAAGTTGTCATGATTCTCATGGTATAAACTTTTTTGTGGGGAAAGGGAAGAGACACGGTCTCACTCATTTGTCCAGGCTGGAGTGCAGTGGCATGATCATAGCTCACTGCAGCCTCAAACTCTTGGGCTCAAGTGATCCTTGGGCCTCAGCCTTCCAAGTAGCTGGCACTACAGGTGTATGCCACCAAGCCTGGCTAATGTTTTGTTTTTGTTTTTGTTTTAATTTTTTGTAGAGACAGGGACTCACTATTTCCCAGGCCAGTCTCTAACTCTTGGCCTCAAGTGATCCTTCCGCCTTGGCCTACCAAGGGTGTGAACTTCTTTAAGGACCTGCTACATACTGCCAAACTGCTTTCTGGTAGTTTAAACAACTCACTCCTCCCAGTATGGCTATGCAGGCCTGTCTCAGAATAGGTGATCTCTCCAGAACTGTTTTATAATTGAAAACAAACAAAAAATGGAATCTCACTTTTATTTCACTCTGATTGCAAATTTATATGTACAAGGGATGAAGCTCCTAATAGCCAACTTAAAACTCTCAGTGAAGAATCCATGGATGCTTGACCCTGGCAGTACCAGCTTCTGCTCCCACTAACCTCTCTGCCCCCCAACAGGAAGCTCTGTCTGCTGATTGCCACTTGGCTCTTGGTCTGCTGGCCTTTCCTGGAATCTCTCCCATGCCCGAGGATTCTGGGCCTCTTCACTTTTAGCTTCCCGCACTTTGCTGTCTCCCGCCTCATTTGGCGGAGTACTTGAAGCATAATAGAATCGCATTGTCATGTGGTGCTCACAGGTTCTGCTGCTCAGCCAGTCGACCTCAGAAGAAAAATCCCTTGCACTTAAGCCTTCAGTTTACAAAAGACCATGCAGTTTCCTACAAGGTCAATCATGTAATTGAAGTTTCTTCAACCCACACATCCCACTCCTGGGAACCTATTCCACAGAACTAAAAAGAACCAATATATAACATTTATTGGTGGTGATGATTTAAAAAAAAAACCAGTATCCACCAATAATAAAAAGGCAAAATAAAATATAGCACATCTATAGCAGGAAATATTATGTAGCCACTAAGAATGAATTGGAACTGTTTTCTATCATGTGCAGGGCTGCTCATGATACATTATTGAGCAAAAAAGAAAGGTGTAGAGAAGTGTGTAAAAACAGCCCATTCAATAAAACAATGGCCAAAAACAAACAAAAAAGAAAAAAGCTTAACATGTATCCTGCTACAATATTTTGGAGAATAGAGATTGTATGAAAGAAAACACAGGCTGGGTATGCTCATGCCTGTAATCCCAGCACTTTGGGAGACGGAGGTGGGTGGATCATCTGAGGTCAGAAGTTCGAGACCAGCCTGGCCAATATGGTAAAACCCCGTCTATTAAAAAATACAAAAAAATTAGCCAGGCATGGTAGCAGGCACCTGTAGCCCCAGCTACTGGGGAGGCTGAGGCAGGAGAATCACCTGAACCCAGGAGGCGAAGGTTGCAGTGAGCCAAGATTGTACCATCGCACTCCAGCCTGGGCGACAGAGGGAAACTCTGTCTCAAAAAAATAAAGGAAAGAAAATAAACGAAAGAAAGAGAAGAAAGAGAAAAAGGAAGGAAGGAGGGAGGGATGGAGGAAAGAAAGAAAGGATCGGAAGAAAGAAAACACAGTAGGTTTTTCACACAGGTCACTTGCACCAAGAGTAGGACTCTAAGCAAAAAAGGAAAATGCAAATCAAAAAGCACTCAGGAATACTTTTATTTTTAAATATAAGCCCATTTTAGAATGTCTCACATTCTACTATATTCTCTGAAGAAAACAAGATCACATTTTATCAGTACTTCCCATTTTTCTCCTTCCTCATTTTCCTTCCATAAAACACTCATTATATTATGAAGATAATTATAGAAAAGGAAATAGGCTTACATTTTTCAAGTGCGTCCATTGCTGCTCCCATTTCCGCTTGCTGAATACTATTAAATAAAAGTAAGATACACTTTAATTTCAAGATTCTTTTTCTTCAAAAATGCAAGGTATGGCTACAAATTTTTCAGGCTGATTTTCATGTTTGGTGTATAAAATCTCCTCTGATTACTTCCACTGTCACACAATGAATTGCACACATAGGAATATACACAAGAGCATGTAGAAATGCCACTGATTTGCACGAAGCATCCTTAAGTTATTCACTCCACACTTTAATACTGCAATAAAATGCCTTCCATTCATATTAGGTCTGAAATATTTCATACTTAACTTTGAATACCTTCACTGTAAAGTTTAAAGCAGAAAAGAATAAAATATATATATATATAGACAGGTTTCAAAACATTTCTCAGTTTAAGATATAGACTAGAGGGTTCAAAGAAAGGTGATAATATACATAATTCTTTTCACCTAAAGATGCTAGCATTTTCACATAGCTCAGGTGAGTAGTAGTAAATCTAATGTCTAACAAGGCTGGGTGCGGTGGCTCATGCCTATAATTCTAGCACTTTGGGAGGCCGAGGTGGGCAGACCACTTGAGGTCAGGAGTTCAAGACCAGCCTGGTCAACATGGTGAAACCCCGTCTCTACTAAAAATACAAAAATTAGCCAAACATGGTGGCGCATGCCTGTAATCCCAGTTTCTTGTGCCTCGGAAGAAGAGGTTGCAGTGAACAGAGATCACGCCACTACACCCCAGACTGGGTAACAAAGTGAGACTCTATCTCCAAAAAAGAGAAAAGTCTAATGGCTGTGTCATGTGCAACATGACACATTTTACATGCGCAACATGACACATTTTACATGCACAGCTTGCGTCAAAGTGCACTCTTCTGGGTAACTAAAACTAGGCAGACCCTCTAACCAGGTAGTGTGGTTTTCTCAAGGTAGCTAAAGCACCCTCCCCAATGGAATTCCCACTGCCCAGGGCTGATTCAGGGCTTGGCTTTGAGACAATGAATGTGGGGACATTAATCCTTAGAATTCACTTTGCTGCTACTCTTGAACATTTTATTCTCTGAGTTAAAAAAGACAGATGATTGAGTTTGGAAATACCAGTTAGGGAATTACACACACAGGATGTTCATGCACCTAATTCTGGGTATTTTCTTCTCCTACCTTGGTCCTTTCCCACAGCCTATTCTTTCTCCCTTGAAATAAACAGCCACAGTGTAGGTTCGGGCATGGGATGGGCCCACTGTCTGCAGTGTCCTGAAAGGGAAAGGAAAGAATGTTAATTACAGTAAAGTGTTATTCATCATGGCTACTATGTAAGTATGAGGAAAACTGTGTGCTTACTGCCTAGACAGAGGAAAGTAAAATAACAGGAAATGTGAAAATGGCAGAAAGGCATAAAAAGAGTAAGTTTTTGACTTGCTAACCCGACAAATATAGAGAACGTTTGAAGTAGAAATTTTTTTAAATTCTGCATTGCCTTTTAATATTTCTTTCCAAAGTAATATAAACAACATCTAAAGGCTAACAATAAAGTGTTAAATATTTTTAAAGAATTTCTAAGTGTGCATATTCACAAACTTTTATCATGAAAAGTTAAGAGCTCCAGTCTATTGGTTTTCAGTGCTAATCACAGCCCAAAACAATAAATACTGGGGTAATACACTTCAGGCCACACTGAATGCTTTCACATCTTTATGGATTCTTTCTAATGTCTGGTATCTTATCTAAAAGATCAGAAAATGTATTTAATTTCTGAAATATCTGAGATCATTTCAAAGGTATGCTATAATGCCAAGTACATAACACAATCGCCAAAAAAACAAAGCTCCAGGTACTCTGGATTTTAATGACATGGTGCAGATTTCAAATGCAGTAAAACTGATAACTTCATGGAAAAGGGAAATTAAAAGTAGCCAACAAAAATAATGCAATGAACACAGTAATCTTGAAAAAAACCATGTAAAACAACCCCATCATCTTGATAAAAAGAACAAACTCATCTTGGACTTTCATTCGGGGGATTTATGAGAAGGGAGCATAGCAATTTCCTCTGTGTTCATACACTCGAGATGAATGTGCACCAGTGGCTTCTTTAAGGTAGTACTTATTACAGTAATCATACATGTGCTATGCAAAGCTTAGCATCCTCATTTTATATATTGAACCTTAATTATCACTCTGATGAGGAAATGCTATGAGCCTTTCATAGAATACAGTTTGGATATTCATTATGCTTATTAGGCACATATTAAAGTGCTATTTCTAAACATTTGGGACTTTTTTCCCCCCAATAAATAAAGGAAATACTGTTTAACAGTGACAGCTTGTGGTGTAATTTATAGCAGCTTGCTGTGGGGTGACTCACGCTCTTCTCCTGGCCTTAGTTTTTCTTTAGCAAAAAGGCCTATAAAGTGCTGTGACTGTTATATAAAAACATGTGAAACGACTGAAAATTCCTAACTGCCAGTCTAATGTTTTTCCTTGTGTATTTTGAAATTTGAGAAAGGCCAAAGGGGAGCTTTTTACTCCCTACAGAACACACACACACGTGTGTGCTTGCACATGTGGATGCATCCACATGGGGTGAAACAGTTTTGAAACAATCTTTAAACAGTTTTTTAAACAATCCTTAAAATCATTTACCCAGACAATACCTTGAGATGCAACCCACCTATTTCAATAATCCTTTCATTTTGTAATTCCACTTTGAAAGCATCTTCTTAATCAACCTGTCTGTGTCTCAAGATAATTACTCTACTTCAGAGCTGAACCTCCTGTTTTCATCAAAACCGGTATGAAGCAGTATAGTGACCCACTACTCGCCTACATTCCTTTTTAATGACTTTTGGCTACTACTCAAAGGATAAAGATATTTGAAGTACATGATGGCTTTGATACACGTTCGGCTTTGATACACAGTCTGAGAGGAAAAGTTCCCAGTTGAACCCAATAGGGGTTCAAGGGAAAGTACAGAGAGGCACCCAAATATTGCTACAAATAATCATACATGATTCTAGAGGCACAGCCCAGCAGAGGTTACAAGCAAGAAGACAAATATAAAAATGTATATAAAAATCACTGAATCCAAATTTTCTTCTTGATCTCATAATCTTCGTTTGTCTCCCTACCAGGCAGTAGTTCACAGAGAATTTTAGTAATGCGAGAGAGCACAGAGATAACGGAGTGGGACCCACTTAATGCAGCTAAGACTGAGAGCCCCAATGAGTTTCCCTGTGGGGCCAGAGTCACACTGACAGTAAAGAAGTCTCAGTCCTGGGTTCTGGTCATGATCACCCCACAATGACTCGTTTTCAAGGCAATGGAAAGTCAACTCTAAGCACGCTGGATCCAATGGCCTGCCAGCAGCAAGTACTTACTTGTACAGAGGAATGTCTGGCTCTTTTCCTTCTGTCCTAAGTGTCAAGCAACACTGCTGAAGCTGGGATTTGGGGTCATTCCAATCCTGATTCAAAATGAACTCCTGTGGAAGTCCCCAAAAACTATTTAGTAACAGGTTCTCAAATCACCAAACATAACGCAGATCACTAATTCAAACTTTATATGAGCTTACTTTTAATCGTGGAAAGAAGCAGACATTCATGAAAGTGTGAACATATTCCAAATCCTTATCAATGTACAGCGCTGCAATAAATGCTGGGGAAAAGAGAATTCTTTAAAATAAACCATGATCCTTGCCATTTATCAGAAAGACTAAGAGACCTAGACTTTTAAGCAAAATTTGAGTAACAGTTTCAACTTCCAGGCCCTTTTTATTTTTTAGCATTACAATTTCTTCTTACTCTACTTTTTCTCATTAATATCAGAAGCAGCAGGAGATGTGTAGGATGCAAATCATAGAGCACAAAGACCAAACTGCATTTAGCTAAGGACTAAATGAAGAGTTTAAAAGGTACACAGAATGCCTCTGTACATCAGGGGGGGAAATGGTATCTGAGCACCCAACCCTGTTAACAACCAATCAGTCAAAATACCACTTGAAGATTAGATATGATGCCAGAATACACACATCCTTGGGTCTCGCTTTTCAACACCAATTCTGAGATCCCCTGTTTTATAAGGATTCTATGTTAAATTTTATGAACAGAAATGGGACAATTTATAAATTCAATCTGAACTTATTAAAAAAAAAGAGAGAAAAACTTAATACTGATCTTAATGACAACAATATATCAAATTTTGCATTGATAAATGGTGACCCCCTAGGATGACCTCATTTAAAGGTATCTTAACAAAGCAAACAAATGGTGCATTTTCAAAAGAAGGAATAAAAATAGCTTTCATTGAGCTGAAAAAAATTCAATGAGAATGATCTCTCAATTTAATTTTTATGTGATTTTCATCTTTAAATTACTTTTCTTTCATTACAAAAGAAGTTCTTTTAAGTTCCTTAGTCAGAATGCCTTTGCACTTTGTAAATAAGCTGGTTTTGCATGGTAGACTTTGATACTTGAATATAATTCCAATTGTCAAAAATACCATAACATTCAAAAAAAAAGTTCTAAGGCTCAGTGAATGGCCCACTTATTTTGAAGTAATACAAACAATACAACTATGTGTATAATCCTTCCGTTAACTATAATAGGATTATTTACAATGCTACCAGACCATGTCGGAAACTGCAAAAGATGACATTTGCCCATAGAGCTTTGCGCTCATTCAAAACGATGGATAATCGTTTTAGTATTAGTGAATAAATTATCCTTCTTTCTTCTGTGCCCCATGTGAAGGCTGCTGGGTGGCAAAAAGGCTCTGATTCACGACAACTGATCTTCACATTCTATTACTGTTTCACACAAAGGGACAGGCGAGCTGAGTGTTAGGGTGGAGGGGTATGTGTTGGGGGGTACCACTGAGCATACACTGAACATAAAAGTCATTATTCACATGCCTTAGTTTCAAATTATTTTCCTTCAGAAAGGCTTTGGTAAAAAGCATAAATAAACATTAAAATCACAGAAAAGGTTTCTTTAGCCAGAACATAGTAATAATGAGGAGGAGGATAAATACATTACTTGAACTTAAACTTTGAACCTGCAGGCTGAGAGAAGAGTGAGTGGCACTCACATTCCAAAAGGTCCGCCAAGGTCTTGGTGCGAAGGGCCACGGGCCGCTTGGTCTTGTCGTTGGTTATAGCGTACTCCTGCATGCCCAGCTCCTCCGCTACCTTGGCCTGAGTTCTATTATTCACCAAAGAGCTTCGCAACAACTGCCCAAAAGGAATGGGGTACATTGAGAACACATGTCACTTTTGACCTGTCTTACTCCTGGGTTGGACCCAACCAACCTGAGAGCATCTCACTGACAGGGGACACCAAAATAAGTGAGGTCTGGGTCCTCAACCATCATCCAGATGACAGTGACATGCTCCATACCCATCTACCTTCTCCTTAGTAATGTACTCCACTCTGCTATCCTGGATTTTACCTTACTGCCATTTAAATAGCTCATTTACTTCTTTAGGGGCATTGGACAGGGCTGTGGTGGGGGTGGGGGGATGTATAATATGATTTAAGATTCTAATAAGTGTAATGCTACTAAATGAGGAAGCATTAAGAGTTTTAAAATCAATTTTATGGAAGTATAACTTACATTCAATAAAATGCACCCATTTTCAGTGTACAGTTAGATGAGTTTTGAAAACCATGTACATTTTTATCACTCCAAACAAATTCCCAGCATCCCCATGCAGTGCATCCTTCCCCACCCCTGACCAGGCACACCTGGCCTGCTTTCTGTCACTGTACATTAGTTTTAAAGGATTATTTTTTTAAAGTCTAAAATAAGCTTCAAGTTTCCTGGCATTGATGCTAATTTTGATATTACAGGACTTAAGCAAGTGATGTTTAAGTATTATGAAAGGATTTAAATTATTTAGATTTTTACTTTTTTTATAATTTTAAAGATTTATGGCATCTAGCTTGAGTCTCAGTTTTACATAGTGATACCCTTTATTTATTTATTTATTTTGAAACAGGCTCTTGCTCTGTCACCTAGGCTGGAGTGCAGTGGTGTGCCATCTTGGCTAACTGCAACCTCCACCTCCTGAACTCAGGCTATCCTCCCACCTTGGCCTACTGAGTAGCTGTAACTACAGGCACCCACCATCACACCCAGCTAATTTTTGTATTTTTTTGTAGAGGCAGGGTTTCACCATACTGCCTAGGCTGTTCTCAAACTCCTGAGCTTAAGTGATCCACCCACCTCGACCTTCAAAAGTATTGGAATTACAGGCATGAACCACCACACCCAGCCCATACTGGTATCTTTTGTCTTTAATCAAATTAAAGTATAATTTTCATATTTCAACTTTAGGAATTCAAAACAAAAATTTCTACTAGGAATTTTTCAACAGACAGCTAAGAGTCCTCCAAAAATTTTCCAGCTAGTAACATTATACGCTGCATGAAAATTTTGCAACGAATCCATTATAGAAGTGTCCATAAAACAAGTATGGTTTAGGCATTTAACACTCATTAACCACTCACTAGGGAAGAGGAGAGGAGGACAGCTGGGAGCAAGTGGGTAGATACAAAGATGGGAACTCACCACACAAAAATGGAACATAATCATCCCTGATTCTCTAAGATTTGGAAGAATAATGCATCTACAACTACAACTTTTCTTAGAACACGTATAACCAATTCTTGGTCTATTAAAAAACTTCCTGCTAAGAAACATTCCTGAAAACAGGGCTGAGGAGCTGGAAGCAGCTGTGAGTTGTGCTGGTATTCCACTCCCTGCTGTTCCGTGTCGCACTTTCTTTATTAGATGCAAGTTTTATGCTCTGTGGCTCCATGTTGTCAACAGAGCTTATGAAAATCAAGATTTATTCCCAGTGTCTGATAGTGAATCCTTGACAATAGATAAATAAGAAACAATATGTTCTTAATTTGTCTGACAATGATTCATGAAGCAGAAATATAACTTGATCTTCATAAGCCATGCTTGCTGTTGAATTTCAGACCATTATTCTTTGCCTGTCTCTGTTTCCCTTCCTCCTCCTGTCTCCCCCTTAACCCCATCTTTTCTTCAATATGGAGTTTCACTAAAATTAGCACCCACAGAGGAGCTCAAAATTAAAAGGCTAGCATATAACATTAATAGAAGACTCAACCAATAAGGAGGCCCACTAGCCTAATATCTTGTAATTATGGAATAATTGAGCTGAAAGTTACGTATCTGTTTAGGTTTTGATTTCAAATGGGGATGAGGAGCTTTCCTAAAGGAGAGGCTATGGGGGTACAGGATGGCTACTATGGGAACAAGACTGTGCTCAACAAGTTGGGTCCTCTCAGAATGGGAAGAAAACTCTTTAAGTTGTGTGTATGGAACGTTCATGACTCAGAAACAACATGAGCACACACAAATTATGACACATCCCTGGCTGCCAGGTCCCAGCTGCCACCTTCCAGTGTCGGGGCCCCTCACTCAGTGCTGTACAGTAATGCTGTCTGACGGGGAAGGAGGAAAGCAGTGAGGATGGAATCAGAAATGCTTCCAGTTTTATTTCAGACAAGGCCTGACAGGTCGGAAAGCAGAAGGGTGGCCAGTTGTAAGTGAGATCTGTTAAGTTCTTGCCAAAAACCCAGAGCCTGAACCAAAAGTCAGTGGGGGAGAAGGAAGCTATACATCATCCATATTCCCATCGTCGGTTTAAATTTAGAAAATGAATTGAAAAGAGACAAGACCTTGCTCTTTACCTAGTCAAGAAAGTCTGAATGGCAGTTCTCTAAATGACAACTTTCATCCTTGTTCTTTGCTGAACTCTACTTCATAATGAATCATGTTATTTGCCAAAGAACACGACCCGGGGGATCAGCAAGAAAGAAAACCTGAGGTTACAGCAGTTCAGTGCACCAGTGGTGGAGGCCAATTACATGCCAGGCTCTATGCTGACAGCTGAAGATCCTGAGAGGAGCAACGTCCTGCTACTGCCCTCAGGAACTGACACCTTCAGAAGCCGCGTCCAGACTGGCTGTTGCAATGCACTGTGGTCGCTGCAGTGCCAGCACAGAGACCGCAGGTACACGCAGGTGCTCCTGTAGACCTCAGCCTTCCAGGGAGGCCTCCCAGAGGAGGGCTGACCCCTGAATAAAGCATTTCGGGGCCTCATCCACATGGCTGTAACACCAGAATCACAAGGTGCTTTTGAGAAGCTGGTGCCTAGGCTTCTTTCAAGAACCAAGGAATCAACATTTCTGGAGATGTAACTTTTGAAAAGATTCACGTGGGTGGATTCTGGTGAACATAGAATCAGAACTGGAAAAGACTGAGTCAGCCAGTGAGAGAAGGGTGGGAAAGTATTTCCAAGGAAGAGTGAACAGCCATGGCAAATGGAAGGGGCCATCACCCAGCAAGGTGACCATGGGTGGACCTGGAGGAGGAATCAGAGCCAAGCAAGGAGAGCTGATGCAGTAGGGCTGGCAGACGATGTAAAGAAGCCTGCGCTTCCCTGTAGGGAAAAGGAACCCCAAAAGGTATCAGATGGGGGCAGCTGCGAGGTAACTTTTTTTTATTTTAGAAAGATTCTTTTGGCACAAGGATTTAAATGGGGACAAGAAGTTGAAAAGCCTGCAGATGGCGATGTTATAAATTACTATTTTACAAAGAGGATATATCTGTTTATATATTTTAGTGGAAATCTAGAAAACAAACATGAAGCACCCAATTGAGCAGAAGACAGTTATCAGACTATTCTGCAAACAATGCCTTGTGTTAGAGATAGCAAAAAGCAAAGACTTCGCATCAAGTTACCTGGGTTCAAATTGGGGCTCTAGCACTTCCTAGCTAAGTGACCCTGTCTAAGTTATTAAAATCTCTCTGAGCCTCAGTTTCCTCATCTGAAATGGAGAATGTAGTGTCTAGCTCCCAGGGTTGTTTTGAGAATTAGAGTGAATGACATATAATCTAACTACAGTGACTGCCATATAATAAACACAACAGAAATGTAAGCTGCTGTGTTATCCATAACAGCTTCATCATAATTAGACAAGATACATTTGCTCTTCAGTTACGGGGGAAAAGGTTCTAGAAAATTCTAAGAATTCCTCTGAATTTGTTTTCAATGCAAAATGTTTTGGATACCTGTCCCATCCACTCACTGTCCTCAAAATTCTCCATTTTGGGTCAGGCACAGTGGCTCACACTTGTAATCCCAGCACTTTGGGAGGCTGAGGCCGGCGGATCACAAGGTCTGGAGTTCAAGACCAGCCTGGCCAACATAGTGAAATCCCGTCTCTACTAAAAATATAAAAAAATTAGCCAGGCATGGTGGTGTGCACCTGTAGTCCCAGCTACTCAGGAGGTTGAGGCAGAAGAATCGCTTGAACTCAGGAGGCAGAGGTTGCAGTAAGCCGAGATCACACCACTGCATTCCAGCCTGGGCAACAGAGTGAGCAACTCCATCTCAAAAATAAATAAATAAATAAAATTCTCCACTTTACCAGGTGCTAACCTGTCCTTTACAACTTTGAAAAAAAAAAATACTTCCAAAAAGACAAAGTTTAATTTGAAATCACTAGAAAAAACTAAGAAGGCTATAGTTAAAGCTCTCTGTAAACCTGAGAAAAGGGCTGCTGAATTCCTGGTGCAATGTCACAGACCAATGTAAATATCCCACTTCTCAAATTCTGGTTTTGAGAATCCAGGATGTTTTCTATTATCCCAGCATAGCAGTCTTTCATAATTACTTCAAGCTTTCATAAGAAAAAGATTTATTCGTTTAAATAAAACACACATATTGACAATCTTACTTCAAGTTCCCTATTTCACTCTTGAATTGAAAAGAGGAAAAAGCACAGTTGGGGGATGAGCTACCAAAGAGGGCCACCTAGTGTAAAATAAGCAGACTGTGATTTATGATTTCGAGGGCTTTAATATAAGAACACGGGGTGAAAGCAGGATACACTATTGAAAGTGACAGTGATATGCCACACAGGTCTATCATACCAAGAGTGGTGGCCAGATGGTCTCCATTTCCCGTGATAACTAAAGAAAAGGTACATAAATGCTAGCAGGCAAACCACAGGTCAGATACAAAGAGCCAAATTATGTCAGTGACAGAAATCCTCAAACAGGAGGCTGTGGAGTCTATCTTCTCAACGAGATCTTTTAGATAAAATACCTGCTTGTCTGAATGATTTATGCTCAGTGTTGTGTGGAAGCGGCAGGGCAGGATTAGATCACTGATTCTCCAGCTTTTTATCTGTAATCCTTGCTCTCTTTCCCATTATCCAAAATCATTAAAAACAAACAAAAACTGTAGGTTCATCACCACTGCAGTGCATCCACCATTGGGTTCTGTGCCTTGCACACAGTAGGCATGGAGATGAGCAACTATTTTTAGCACACGGAAAAGGCCAAGAAAGAAGAATGATACAGAGGAGAAAACTCCGATGGCTTAAGATTTGAAAGCGTCACATGACAGACATCTGGTCTGCGTAAGTGCTTTCTTTGAGGCGTTCTCACAATTCACCTTAACCCTACTGCACAGACCCATCCTAAAAACCAAAAACCTCAGCATATGAAACAGAACTTATTCCCTTTATAGCCCAAGGCAAACTCAGTTATCCCTGAACAATTGGATAAGCATGACATTCCTTCCCGAGTGAGCCTTTTCAAACAGCCAACTTAGAGAACAGAATGTTTTTCCCCATCAGCATTCAAAACTGGAAAACCGTATCACATTTGCTCAATTGTCCTTACTCCCTGTAAGTGTGCAAGGGAATGGCTCAAAGCTAATTATCGCCTCCCAATGTGAATTACTGTAGCTGTGTGCTCTTTAATCACAATAATGCATCATTTGCCATCCCCCCACCAATGCAACTGCCATCAGTAATCCTCTCCACATTTTAAATTCACTTTAATCCTTAGACATTCATAAGCCAGTTTTCGGCTTCCTCCCTTATACATAAAGCAACAGTCCACTTCCCTCCATTGCCACTACCTCTTCCCCCTTGACTTAGCTGACTGCGAAATCGTCACTCTTTTATTTATTCAGCAAATATGTACTGAGGGCCTACCCATATATGCCAGGCACTGCTGAGCGCAGAGTGACGAACAAAAACATGCTCTCAAAGAACTTCTAGTCTAGTGGCGTAGGCAAACTGGAGTAAACGCCAGGAAGGAAGACAACACAGAAGTTTGACGGAGGGGGGCGGGGATGTGGGGAAGGGTGGTCGGGGAGTTTCCCCTGCATCCAAGAGTCACAGGCAAATGAGTAAGGGCTAGAACAGAACAGCTGCCGGGGGAGGAAGAGCATACACAAAGGCCGGCCAGCAGGAGGAGACCTGGAGAAGCACAAAGTCGCAGCCCAGCGCAGAGATGCGGAGGGAGAAGAAGAGCCTGTGGTATGAGGCTGGGCAGGCGGGCGAGGCCAGACCACCCAGGGCTTTGCCTGTTCTTTAGAAATCATCTGAAGAGCAACTGAAGAGAGTTAAGCTGGAATAGGACGATCATTCATTCTAAGCATACTTGCTGAACTCTGCTATGCCAGGTACTTCCCAGGGATCCAGGAATCAGGAATGGAGAAAACAAACAAAAACCCTGGAATTCATGGAGTTTACACTCTGATGGGAAAAGACAGATAGTAAACAAGTACCTTACATACTATATGCTAAGGTGGAGGAAAAGATGAGAGGTTCCAGGCTGAGGAGGCGGCTGCCTCTTTATTCAGTGTAGGCTAAGGAAGGCCTTATGGATAAGATGACATCTGAACAGAGACTTGAAGGAGGTGAGTAATTGGGCTGTATGGATTACCAGGAGAACAATACTGCAGCCAGATGAAATAGCACATGCAAAGGCCCTGAGGCCAGGGCTTGCTTCCTGTCCTGCAGGAACTGCATGGAGGCCAGTGTTAAGAGTCTACAAGACAGAGACAGGGAGCCAGGTCATAAAGATGACTGTAACATCATTGTCTTTTACCTTTGAGATGGGAAGATTTGGGAGGTTTTGTGCAGAAGAGGAATGTAATCTGGCTTCTCTTTAAAAAATGACCCCTCTAGATGTGCTTGAAAATAGACTGGGGCACGGCAGATGACCAGTTGGGAGGTTATGGCTAATAATCTGAACGACAGTGGCTCAAACTGGGTGATAACAGCAGAGCTGGTGAGAATTGGTCAGAATTTACAAAGAACTTAAACAAATTTACAAGAAAAAGGAAAGAGAAAAGGCCAAAGACACAAATTAGGAAGTAGTGTAAAAATATATTCGAAGCCATGAGACAGACAGAATGAGATCACTTATGGAGCAGAATTTGACAGAGAAGAGGTCTGACGATTGAGAACTGGGCCACTCCAATAATAAGAGGTGGGGAGAGGAAGAGAAACAACCACAGGGGACTGAAGATGAATGGCTGGTGTCGTCATAGTGTAGTCACCGTAGATGACAGTCCAGTGTAGATTTGTCGTGAAAAGACTCCTTTGACCGCAGCATGTAAAATGGATTGGACAGAGGCATGAGTTGACATAGGAAGACCAGGGGAGGGAGCTGCAAAAATGGCTTCACAAAGGCCTCAGACCTGGGGCTCTTGAAGGATTTCTGCCTGAGAAACCATCCACCTCTCGAACAGAGTTCAAAAATGCCCGTAAGAACAGCAAAGGCAAGCTTTTCAAATATTAGGATACATCCAGGAGAAACATGGGGACTCCAGGAGCCTACTCCTCTCGTGAGAAGATACTGCATTCCCTTATGTTTTGCACGAACACAACCTTCAGATTCCTATCCTTTGCAATTTAATAAATGTCACTTCTTTCAACTGGGTCTCTATCGATCACTCTGTAACTGTGTCTCTCTGTGCGTGTGTGTGTGTGTGTGTGTGTGTGTGTGTGTCTGTGTGTGTGTGTATGTGTGTGTGAGAGAGAGAGAGAGAGAGAGAGGAGTCTTGATCTGCCGCCCAGGCTGGAGTGCAGTGGTGTAATCACAGCTCCTGGGCTCCAGCGATCGTCCCACTTCAGCCTCCTGAGTAACGGGGGCTACAAATGCACGCCACTCTGCCAGGCTAGTTCTTTATTTATTTTTTGTATTTGTAGGTTTGTATGTATGTATGTATATATGTATGAATTTTGAGACAGAGTCTCACTCTGTCACCCAGGCTGGAGTGCAGTGGCACGATCTCGGCTCACCGCAACCTCTGCCTCCCAGGTTCAAGTGATTCTCCTGCCTCAGCCTCCCGAGTAGCTGGGACTCAGGCGCACGCCACCACAGCCAGCTAATTTTTGTATTTTTAGTAGAGACGGGGGTTTCACCATGTTGGCCAGGATGGTCTCGATGTCTCAGTGATCTGCCCGCCTCAGCCTCCCAAAGTGCTGGGATTACAGGCATGAGCCACAACACCTGGCCCAGTTTTTAATTTTTTTGTAGAGATGGAGTCTCACTATGTTGCACAGGCTGGTCTTGAATTCCTGGGCTCAAGCAATCTTCCCAGCTGGCCTCCCAAAGTACTGGGATTACAGGCATGAGCCATCGTACCTGGCCCTTGTAATGTTTTGATAGTTGTGCAGAAATTAAACTGCAGTGGTCCAGGTGAGTAAGGCTGGTAGGGAGGATGTGGGTGATAGAAAAAAAGTCATAAGGAAGAAGATAAATTAAACAAATACTTGAGGAGTAACACTGTCAGGGCTTGTGAACAGACTAGGATATAGAAAAGGGAGATAGAGAGAAGCATCCTAAGTTTCTGACATGCAACACTGAATGGGTGGTGCCACCGTTCAATTACTCAGGGAATAGTGGACAAGGACCCAGGTAGGGGTCTGATTATAAATTCAGTCTTACACATGTGGACTTGTAAAGGCAGCTCGGGCTGGAACTCAGAAAGGAGATCGAACTGAAGAGATCAGTTGAGAAGTCATCTGCCAGTAAAATGAAACTGATGGCACACATGGAAAAGACTGCCAAGAGAGACTCTATTGAAATAAGAGAACATGGCCTAAGAGTGAGCGTTTTAGATATGGACTGTTTATTAACTATGAGAATAAGATGTGTCTGCAAAGCAGGCCAAGGAAGAGTAGCTGAAGAGGTAAGAGGAGGGCTGGCGTGGGTGGCTCACACCTGTAATCCCAGCACTTTGGGAGGCAGAGGCATGAGGATCACAAGGTCAATAGATCAAGACCATCCTGGCTAACATGGTGAAACACTGTCTCTACTAAAAATACAAAAATTAGCTGTGTGTGGTGGTGCACACCTGTAGTCCCAGCTACTCAGGAGGCTGAGGCAGGAGAATCACTTGAACCTGGGAGGTGGAGGTTTCAGTGAACCGAGACTGTGCCACTGCACTAAAGCCTGGTGACAAGAGTGAGAGACCGTCTCAAAAGAAAAAAAAGAGGTAAGAGGAAAGTGCCCCATGACAGAAGCCAACAAAGTTTGTGTTTCAAGATGGAGGAGGGAGCAGCCATGTTAATGCTGATGGGAGTTGGTATCTGTTAGAATCTGCGTTTAGCTTATGATGGATAACCTTTGTCTTGCCAGCAGATCTGCTGGTCCTGCTGATTTCTATCAAACCATTCTGTGACTATAATTCAAAAAGCCTTCACATAGTTTTCTCATTTGTCAACACCATTCTAATAAGCTAGTCAAAAAACTTTCTAATATTAAGACAGGAAGGCTGTTAAATACATTTTGGATAAAACTACACTTCTGGCATTGGGTGATTTTGGAAAGAACACAGACCTAGAGTCTCTTCTCTAGTCCTAGTTTTACCTTTCTCTAGATCATGGGCAGGACTCATGCCTTTCTGAGTGTTAGTTTCCTTACTGTTCCATGCTAGGGATGGGGAGTGGGGTGGGAGAGGAATGTATGCAGTGAGCAGGTGGGAAACAATCAGCTTGGAACATCCCATCTCTATAAGATCCTAGAGTTCACAATCAATTTGGTAGGAATACCAGGGGAATGGTATGTGAGTATTTAAAGCAAACATTTTCAAAAGTGGCCTCTGTGGGCCCTAAGATGAATTACTACCTCAAACTATTTAGTTGGTTTGGCCATTTCTCAGGCCAACCAGATACTCTAACAATATGAAATGTCAGAGGATATTGAACATGCAATTTATTGTTTATCTAATTAACAGTGAGATAATAGACAATAGTTCTTTTCCCAAAAATGTTTATATTTTCTTATGAATTTAATATAAAATCATGGAACAAAACACTGTCTTGTCCACCTAAAAACAGTTAACTTTAAATGTTAATCAAAGTATTAACTTAAAATAAGAATACTGCTGATTCCTCAGCACTTACGATGGAACTCAATAGATACTCACTGAGTGAATGAATGCTAGGCTTAGAAATTCCACTGAAAAATGACATCTAAACAGCCAAGTCACCATATTCTCTCTAGTTCCAATATTTATGTCTCACATAAACTATTTCCAGGGTTCACAGTTACAAAGATAAAAATCCAATTCTATTCAAAGCAGAACACGCATAAAAACTGTAGAGATGCAAAGTTTGAAAGACTTGTTATTTGTTTCAACATCATAAAGACAGACTGCACGAAGTATCTTGTAGTGTACTGATACTTTTTTTGCCCAATAAAGTATTTGCTTTCTCAATGTCCAGTCCTCAAGGGACTTCTCAAAGGTTACTCCTTGTGCCTTGAGAGATCATCATGATCGCCTTCTGGATGTTTTGTTTCACCACTCCTGGACATCACTGATTGGTTTCACAGAGTAAAAACAGTTCACAGCAAATAAAAAAGCTCACGGAAGTTTTATAAAATG
Organism: Cheracebus regulus; assembly: GCA_963574635.1. Classification (NCBI taxonomy): domain Eukaryota; kingdom Metazoa; phylum Chordata; class Mammalia; order Primates; family Pitheciidae; genus Cheracebus; species Cheracebus regulus. Next base: position 19,588 of record CAUYQU010047343.1, on the reverse strand, counting down.
AAACCAAAATAAGAGACATGGGGACCATTTCACTCCGTTTATAAATCAAACCTGTCTCTGTAACTCCCTTTCAACTCCACAACGGTCTAACCAAACTAAGTCCCTGTGCCTCTCAGTCTTCTCATTGTTTTTATGCCATGACTTTTCGCCCTGCAGTCCCAGTGTGTGTACTGCCCTTGCACAGACATTTCTTACCACTAAATCCCAATGGCCAAACCCCAACCATCTTTAAAAGCTCAAACATCATTACACTCATAAAGCCTTCTTTGAACTCTACAGATAGAAGAAACCTCATATTTTACTAAACTGCACAAGTGCAGCAATTTACCTAGGCTTCTTCATAATATTTAACATGTTCTACCTTGCATTTACTTATACTAACTTACGCTTTCTATGGTACACACATGATATATATATATATATAAAATAAAATACTGTTTATTTTGTAGTTAAGATATATATATATAATAAAATAAAATACTATTTATTTTGTAGTTATTTAAGCTTTAATCTCTTTCAACACTTTTAAGCTCCTTGTAAATAGACTTGGTGTCAACTCATCTTTGCTCCTTCCATGAGGCCTAAACTCAATGTTTTGCACAGAACAGGCAGTCAGTAAATAAAGAAGTATAAAATGAGCTGTCATTGCATATGTGCTTTGTATACAATTTGCACAATGAAATGAACAAAGCCATGTGATAAGCCAAAGTCACTAAGAGTAAGAAATCAATTACACAGATATACTTGACCCCCCTAATCTTCACTCTGTTTTACAGCAATCTTATTGGAAGAAGTGATTTAACAAACTCACAGTTAAGTGTCCTTCATGATGATCTGGGAAATGAATGAATAAGTACTCTGTGGCTACCAGCTGCATTATGGAGTCACCTAGAAATTCCATTCTCTGATTGTGGCCTCTGGAAAAAGAAATATCCATGTAAAGAAATCAATAAGCATTCATGGATTTAAAAAAAACACCCAGAATTTTTTAAAAGGCATGACTTAAAAAGACAATTTTGTTTTAAAGCACAAAACCAAATAGAACTCCCTAAGGCCTCTCGATTGAGAAGAGATCTGAGTTAATATAGGTTGAGTTTTAGAGAAGAGTAAAGTGAATATTATCTAAGGATTAAACGACTGCCAAAATAAAGACTGGTAAACGCTGCCTGGTCAGAAGCTGAAGAGCATAAATTGAAAAATCAAGCATAATACAAACAACAATCTTGAAAGAAAGCAAACAGGTCCAAGAATTTTCTTTACTAAATTTATTGAAATATATACTCTGGCCAGGTGCAGTGGCTCATGTCTCTAATCCCAGTGCTTTGCAAGGCTGAGGCAGGTGGATCACTTGAGCCCAAGAGTTTGAGACCAGCCTGAGCAACATGAAGAAACCCCATCTCTACCAAAAAAAATAATTATTATTATATATAATATATATAAATAAATTAGCCAAGCATTATAGCACACGCCTATAGTCCCCAGCTACTCAGAAGGCTGAGACAGGAGGAGTGCTTGAGCCCAGGATGGCTCAAGATGCAGTGAGACATATCGTACCACTGCATTCCAGGCTTGGCAACAGAGTGAGACCTGTCAGAACAAAAAAAAAATAAGAAATAAGAAACTGCATTATTCAAAGGTGGAATCCAAACTTAAAAAAAAAAACTATGGTAAGAATCTTTCATCTTTACAATTTAAAGAGATTTGGGAATATTTGATTTGGAAGAGGGGAGTAAAAAATGTGAACAAAAAACAACCCCAAAGAAAATTTTGCTAATTTTCTTAATTGCTTCACTAGCTCACTTTCAAATCATTCACCTAGAGCAGGGGTCAGAGAGCCAAATCCAGCCCACAGTCGGTTTCTAAGAATAAAGTTTTACTGGAACACAGCCATGTTCCCTCATTTCCATTTCATCGATGGCTGCTTTGATGCTACTATGGCAAAGTCAAATCACTGCACACAGGCCATACCTGTCCCTGCTGGGAAAAAAAGTTTTTACTTCCTTCACACTTTTCTTAAAACTTCACAGAGAAACAAGAGGCATGACAATGGAACCAAAAACACTGAATTGGAGCATAACCCAGGGTCCACATTGGGGTCTATCTGCTCACCCATCTCACAATGTGACTTTCCTGGAAATATATTTGAAATCCCAATTCCTTCAAAGGGCATGCTCCAAAGGTCTGAGACTGCCTCATCCAAATGGTCACATGGGGACTGTAAGAGTACTTTTAACTCACAGGGTCAGATGGTTAAATCCCACAGTTCTCAATGTGAATGCCCTTGCCAGAAGTCGAACATGAGTAAAAATGACTCCAATGGCTTCTTCAAACTCAGTAAGTTTTTGTAGAACCGGAGACGTTTCAATAAGTTGTCGATCAGTATTTGGCTCCTGTAGCTGCACGAAAATAGAAATAAATAAAAATCATTTATTTGTTTTTGGTTATAAGTGTAATGATCAATTCTAGAACAGTGTTTTATAAAATTCCTTCTCCCATGAGCAGAAATTTCTGAAATGCCAATAAAGCATGAAAGCTCCTTTCTCATCTCTTCGAATGGCAAACAAATCTAGTATTTAAAGAAGGTTCAAATAATATTTTCCAATCTTCCATCAAATTTCAAGGCCAAGTACTGTACATAGACAGGTCAAAATCCCAAGTATTATACTAACTCTCCAAGGAGATGCAAGCTGAAGAACACCTGGTAGAGAATATAAATATCTAGTAAAGCAACGGTTCTCAAACTCTTACATCCATGTTAAACCCAGTCAGCTGGGCTCTGACCCCAAGGTTACTGATTTCCTATGTCTGGAGTCAAGACTAGGAATCCACCTTCCTGACATGTTCCCAGGTGATGTACATGCGGCCCTTTAAAAACTACTGCATTAAAGTAATTTGACTAATGTGTTTTCTAGGGACCAACCTATTTTGGCAATGAGCATCATTAAAACAGAGTTCAATGTACTTTGGAGATAATTATACCACTAGACAGGTGGTGCTCCAACAATGAGGCTTTAACAACTGGCAGAGAGCAAATATGAAAAGTGTGATTAAAAGAACATTTTCAACAACTTTGGGCACTCATGTATTAATAAAGTATTTTTAAAGTACTCTGAATTAACATCATTTCTTACTGTAAAGCCTCTCATGAGAGTTCAACCACTAGTGATTATTCTTACATTTATTGTATATACATATATAAAAATATGCATACATGAGGATACATATGCATGTTTACATATATGCATATATCCCAAAGTAAAATACAAATAAAAGCAAAGAATAGTAAGAATTCTTAAGCCATCTGGAGACATAGGTGTCACCACCATATGTAGAGCTTTTAAATTCCAAAATCAGGAGTGAAAAGCTATCACACTGTACTAATTTTTTAATTTACAGTCAGTTTTATACACTCTGAATTGAGGCTTTCAAGTCTAAGATCCAGATGAGACCATAATTTAACAATGTTAATTTAGTATTTGGTCCACTATTTTAGTATGCTCAGACTTGATTTCATACTATTAACACTTTCCTTACAATAGCAAGTGTGTGGGTATACTGGAGTCAACACTTAACGCTTTGAGTATCACCTTTTGCTGGTGGTGGGGCATTCATACCTACACGGTAGCTCTTCCTTCCTTGTTGAGGAAGGATGACTCCCAATGCTCCCCCTCCCCCATTCCAGACCACATAAACACAATGCATGGGTTCATTCTACTACTGGTTCCAGAGTTTTCCAGGTCTGACACCTCAGCTTAAAGGCATAATGCCACTGAAGAGTATCAAAAGATAAAAGTGGGAAAGGAAAAAAAGGCAAAGGAAAGTATCGTGAATAAGCTCACTGCAGACAGGGAGGTCATACTTACTTGGAGTGGGTGGAGAGGGTAATTGAGCCAGACTTCACGCAGGTCCTAGAAAATGGAGTGATGCCTTTAATGCTCAAGGGAGCCGTTTAACACACACTCTAGAGTACTAAATAAAATGTCATTATTTGAAATACGAACTATTTCAGACGCTGACTCCACTTATGGCAAATTCAATAGTGCTAGCAAACTATTTTTTTTTAAAGTGTATTCACCATTCAAACCGCCTGTAGTCACTCTAATTAGCCTATTTAGGGGAGAAGAGAGTCACCTCTAGCCCCAGAAGTCAGACACCTTTTAAAACTAAGTTACACATTTGCTTAACCTAATACATTGCACTAAGCTGCTCTTTCAATCATATTTTTCTCTTACTATTATCCAGAAATGTGCATCAGCTGTACCCTTTGTAATTAAAACTCATCTCACATGTCTATTATTTTAGGCACTAATTCATTATCATCTGAGCTATTTTAAGATGGAGTGGAAAACACCCCATGTCATCTTCATAGGATCTTACACTTATGAGATCATACTTTTACAGTGGGTCACTACAAATGCTTACTTGAACTACTAGAATGAGTGTATTTTATAGAAACCCCTAGTACATTATTTTATCCACTAAGTTAAATCTAGAGGCAGTTATAATGAGAACTTCCTCAGGATTAAAATGTTTTTCCTTTAGTTTCAGATGCTAGGGAGCCTCTCACTGAATTTATTTGCCAACCTTGATGTTAGATTTTTGAAATAAATAACAAAAACATTCTTTAAGAGGAAAATATATAGAGAGAGAGGGGGAGAGTATAGGAAAATTTAGTACCACTTGTAACACACAGAGTGATAAAATACCTAATATTACCTGTACAACTTATATCTTAATAAAATATGCTCAGGGTTTTTAAATAATTTTTAAAAGCACTTAAACATCCAACTTTCTTTTGGGGCACTTTAAAGAACTTTTCTTAACCAATTCAGAAATCTTTGAAATCTCTGTAGTGCAAATTATATTGATTGCTCTTACCTTCTTAACAGTTTTCTCTCAATGTTTTTCTTCCTCCTTTCACCCTAAGTGGGCATTTATCAAACTTCAGCCCTTGCCTGATCTATTCATTCTCATTGCCACTGGAGAATTCCACCATTTTCAATACTTTAACTACTATCTCAGTTTGGATTATCCATTCATTTCGGCTGCAGCACTGACCTAAGTTCCCAGTGCATAACTCTATCGCATGGGCACCTATTGCCCCATATATAACAGGACCAAATGATAACTCTTCACCTTTCTCCTTAAACTAGAGCATCTGTTGTTACAGAAGATGGCAGGCTTAGGAGTCAGGCTGCATGGGTCCAATCCTGATTCCATCTTGGCAAGTCACTTAACCTCTCTCAGCTTCCATGTCGTCAAGCTTAAGACAAAGATAACTGTAGGACCTACTCAAGCTGTTCTCTGACAACTACCCTAAGCAATGCACTCAAAGCATTAAACTCAGAGCTGGCCCATAGAAAATACTACTATTAACAATGATGACAACAACAGCAGTGATAAACAGCCATCTCTTCCAATCAACCCCAATCTCCAAGGCGCAAAATTCTCAGGGATCTTGATTCACCTTTCTTCTATCTCCTTCATGTTTTATACCCAAACAAGACTGTGATTTCTCCTTTCATGTCTGCTGCCACCCATCCTGGTGTAATAGCGTAACACCCCATGGCCAGACTAATGCAACTGTCCATTTCCTTTAATCTACTCTGCAGGCACCAAGATAAGGTTCTGCTACACCTTGGTGTCAGAGAATATCTACTGAAAAGATCTAGATTGGGACCCCAGTGCTACCATTTATTAGCTCAAGGACCTTAGGCAAGGTCTCCACCTTTAGTTGGCTCTTCCGGAAAATATTCTGATCAGGTCATCTGCTAATGCAACATATTTTTATTGAATACCTAGCTCTGTCCTCAAAGGGGCCTAGTGGGAAAGAATGAAGGTAAATAAGTACAATTTAATACATTGTGGTAAGTCTCATAGTAATGTGTTGAGAAATATTAAGTTTATGAATATTGATGAATGCTGAGTGTATGACAGAATATACTGTTTGCTAGGAAGAACGATGGCAAGGAAAACCTAGCCACCACGTGCCCCCACCAGTAGAAAACTACTTAGGGCATTCCAAAGTGGCAGGACAATATATAAATATTATATACCTGTTAAAACAATTATTTAAGCTATCTGACCCAGCTCCTGTGGCTCCCGCGTGGAGAATACGTCTCAGGTTGTTTGTGATCAGTGGTAAGCGGGCACCAGCTGCCTACTTGGCCTGTTTTCTGTTATGAGAAAATACCGAACACCTGTTTGTTGATAATGATCACCTGTTCAGAGAGAATAACTGCGTGGGTCAGAGTCTACTCTGGGCCTTAAGCCTGGACTGTTGTCAGCCCCTGAGACTCGCAGCTCGGAAGGCTGCTGGCCCCCCTGACAGACCCACTTTGCTGTTCTATCTGGGTGTCTGCCTCTCATTTTCTTCAGCACTGCCTGGGTGAGGGTCTCTACAGCCAAGCTGGTATGTGGTAATAATAAGATATATACATATAAGTGCTAGGAAAACTGCCTTGAGATGTCAGATAAAGCTTAAAAGAGGAGATGACTCTTCAGATGTGTCCTGAGAATATGAAGATTTTGGCAAATCAGTAGAAAGTGAGAATTAAAAACCGGGCACCAGAAACACAAAAATAGAAGTCTTACAGTACACAGGCACGAGAAGGTGATTCCTAGTGAATGGAAAAGGTTTAAAAAAAAACGGCTGGGAGTCAGATTCTGAAAACTATGAAATGCTATCTATGTATGTAGTATATAGAGCTTGGGAAGTTGTAATCAAAGATTTTAAGCAAGAAAGGCCATAACCAAATCTGCGCATTGAAAAGAAGACAACACTAAATGTGGTAGGAATGATAGACAGGGGTGGTGAGGGATGGCAGCCCAAGTGAGAAATGAGAAAGACAAAAATGAAAGCAGTAGGATCGCAGTCCAAGAAATAGTAGGGTCAGAATTGATAGAATTTTACAATTGATCAGATAAGAGAAGAAAGCTTAGGATAAAAATAAATCCTAAGGTTTCTGGTTTAGAAGATAAAAATAAGGGAGGAGAAACATGTTTGGGGTTAAAAGCAATGAGTTCAATACTGCACATGTTGAAAAAAGGTATCTGTGGAACGCCTCTGAGAAGGTGCCCGGAGGCAACTTGAAAAGACACTTTTTCCAATTTCTGGAGCTCCAGAGAAAAGGCTTGAGTCAGAGATACTGGGACAGATGTGTAAAGAGAAAAGGTGTGGAAAGCAGGGGCATAGGAAAAATTATATTAACACCACTCTTTCTTTTTTGAGACAGAGTCTCCTTCTGTCACCAGGGTGGAGAGCAGTGGCACCATTTTGGCTCACCACAACGACCACCTCCCAGGTTCAAATGATTCCTCTGCCTCAACCTCCTGAGTAGCTGGGATTACAGGCGTCAGCCACCAGGCCCAGCTAATTTTTGTATTTTTAGTGGAGACAGGGTTTCACAATATTGACCAGGCTGGTCTTGAACTCCTGACCCTGTGATCCATCCACCTCGGCCTCCCAAAGTGCTGGGATTACAGGCATGAGCCACTGCGCCCAGCCAACACCATTCTATCTTTGTAAGCAGGCCACTGACATGATCAAAATGAAACAACGGATCTGAGTGTACTGAGTCAAACATGAAGGGTTACACAAAGACCAAAATACAAAACCAGCAAAACTGTGGCTGAAAGAGTAAAATTCAGTTCAGGGTGAAAAAGAAAAAAATAGCCCTGCTGTGTACAGGACTGGGAGGACAGACATAGATAAAGCCAGCAGCAAAGTGAACAAGAAACAATGTTTCCCTCAAGGTCTTGCAGCTGCTGTAACTGTAAATGCCATTATGACCCTCTGACTAAGGATCACTGCAGACACTCAATTGCCAAACTGCCCCTACCTCCTGACAACACCTAATCCCAAAGAAATCTCTTGCTGCTCCTAAACTGGCCAGAACCAAGAACTTCCTGAGAATTAGCACCAGCCCAGGCCTCACAAAGGATGCCTCTCTCCACCCCCACAACACGGCCAGTCAACCTTTGTTTCCTACGGGTTTGTCCATGCTGTCTTTGGCTGATTAGGCTTTCATGATGCCTTATTCCAAAAAAGAAGTACACTGGTTCGCTCACATCTCTCACATGCTACAACTAATAGGTGGAAACCAGTACGGAGATGTCAAACAAGTCAGAGTGTCTAAGTTTGTGTACTTCAAAATGCTAAAGAGGAAAACTCATACATTGTGAGCCTTGTACATTTCACAAAAGGCACACTACAACAAATTCAGAATCTCAACCACCCCATTTGTAAGATAATGTTCAGACTCTGCTTTTAATCCATTCATTTATTCACTTCACTCTTCTAATAAATGTGTATGAAACACTGCACACGCCAGCATTGCACTAGGTACTGGAAACACAAGATAAGCTTGCTAAGTAGACAACTGGGAGAGAAGCAGTTTAAAGAGAAAAGAATCTAAACACACACTGATGCAATTAAGAAGACAAATAGAAAACTGCAGCAAAACAGAACAACAGAACACAGTGGATTGGGGGATGCAGGTAAGATGGAAGAAGGGGACAGGGAAGAGATGGGGGTAGGGGAAGGAGTCTGCAGGGTGCTGGGGGACACAGAGACAAGACTGCAGGAGGGAAAGAGAGCAAAGTGCTTCCTGAAATGACCCACAAAAGGTGAAGTCCCGAACAAAGAAAATTTAAGATTTGAGAAAAGGTCTTAAAACACACACCAACTGCTACAGAGGCAAATCAAGATGCACATGTGTTTATATGTGCAGGGTAAAAATGAGGGACACAGAACACCTGTAGATAACCTTCCCATAATGAGGAAATTCACACGTAAAAATCATCACATATCTCTAGAAAAATACAAAAATCAAATTACCAGATATGAACATTGCCCAGGTCATATTTTTCAAAACTATTGATCCTTCTTTTAAAAACTACCCAAAGTAATACAGTAATAACATCTGACAGCCATTTAAGCTGAAGGTTTCACAGCGGCTTAAAACTGGCTTCCTGTGTTCTTTATTGCTCCATGAGGGCTATTTCATTCAATTATAATGACATTTCAATTTGGAATACAGAGTTGCTTCTCCCTTTAAATGTTAAATTGACTTGTTTTGGTGCAGAAAGCATCCAGTGTGCTCTTTTATATGCAGGATTAAAAAGGTATCTCTGGCAATATTAATAGCTAAATGTTTAAGTAACAACAGAAACTATTTTAGACTCATCATTTTTTCTTAAACTATAATTTGCTTTAAAAAAAAAAAAAGTCCTTTCATACTCTTTATTCATAACCCTATCAGAAACTCCCTATGAACTTTCTAAAGTAAATAAACATTTATCTAGTCTACATAATTTACATAAAAACAAATCATACATGGAAAAGCCAAAAGGCTATTACTTCAACTAAGCCTGCATGTGGTAGATACCCAATGATTCTGAAATATAAAATCACAATTAACTTCAAGACACTTCAAAATAGCGAAGTCCTATTACATTTGTTTTCATATTTAATTTGTAAGTGACCAAGAGGAAAAACAAGGTTCAGGTGAAAGAAAAACTCCTTGTGTAAAGGTCCATGGAACTCTCCATCTGCAAGAGTTGCATAAGCTATCTTGGTCTACTTTAAATGTCCCATCTATGGTAGATTTGGCTATTTTGTTTCTCCTATATTCTCTTCAGATTACAAAGACCAGCTGAAATAAAATCTTCTGTAATGGTATATAACATAAAAATCAAATGATTCCATATAAATACCGGATCATTAAAGAGCAAGCGTCCAAACAACTGCTTGGCTTCCTCCAGGCTTCCCTCCAAGTAAACAGCTCCTAGATGAAAGGAAGAGAATGCCAAAAGGGAGTCTCCATCAATAGTCAAAGAAAATTACGTATCTCTACAAAAAGCAAAGAGGCAGGCCAAAAACCACTCACAGAAAACAAATCAGCATGTTCAGAAGCAACTGTCTTAAAAGTGACATTTTCCCTCTTTTTGCTATAGTTTGTGTACAAATGAGACTGAAATAATATGAAATTCAGTTTACTAAAATCTAAATCTAATATTGTAAGTAAGAGAGGCCAAATACTATCATGAAGGGTAAAGGTATAAACCCTTACTAAGGGTGCAATGCACAAATATTTGACTTTAGTAAAGAAAATGTTCTGTTGTATTTTATGCATTGATAGTTTATGTTTCAGACCAAATATATACAGGTACCTAAGGAAAAAAAATAGATCAATGAAGCCATCTGCAAATAAAATATCAGGGGAAGTTTTACCTTTAATTTGAAATAATTAAGCACGGGGCACCCACACACTGCATGAATCATAACCAGGAAGTACTATCGTAACATTTTAACTGGGTATCAATTAACTCTGAAATGGAGTAGTCATATTTTCTTGAAATCAAATGTTTACACTTGTCTTCAGAAAGGCTACTTTTCCATGTAAAATGTTAAGGCACTTAGTTATCAGGGCTTTTGACAACGAAAGACATTTATTATTTCTTGATAGATGTAGTAACAATGATAGTAAGAGTAACAAGGGTAGTAGCTGTTGTGGTTGGGGGACCACTTATGCCCTGGGTACCATGCAAAGCATTTCCACATTCTTATTTTCACTTTCATGGGACACCTCAGTAGGAGGGTGTAAGAAACAACTTAGAGGATTTAGGCTCACATTAGTTGATTTGGGGGGACAGTTTAAGGAAGTAGAGCTTTGCTCTGGATTGGATGCTGCCAGAATCGGATATTAAGATCATTATAACAACTCTGTGAGGTAAGTGATACTATCTCCATCTCACAGATGGGGAAACTGAGGATCAAAGAGATTAGGTAACTTGCCGAAGACACAGATCTGATAAATGATAGAACAGGAAATTGAATCATGTCTGGCTGGTTCTGGAGACAATGACAACACCAACTGTCAAAAATATTATGTGTACAGAGCAAAGTAATTCCATGTGACAAATTCTTTGAAAATAGACATATTTGTGAAAAACAGACATAGCTGTGAAAAGACTGTGGATAATTATTAAACATTCTCTTGCCACTATCATCAGGATGAAATTACAATGGAAAGCTTTTATATTCATTTTCAAGGGAAGAGGGCAAAAATGATAAGAACAAAGCCCTTTGAAAATGTACTTGATCATTTACCTTAAAAAAAAAATCAAACTGTCAATCTTCTGTAACATTTCATTGTAAAGCATACATACTTGCAATCACCAGCTAATTAACTCTTCTAACTTTCCCATATCAACGGCTAATTGTATTCTGGTTACAGTCAAAAAGAAGCCAAGGAAGTAAAGTGCCTTAGTGAGGAGTGAAACGTCAACAATCAGTCTTGCTTCAAATGAATCAATAAGTTATACAGACTCAAACCCTGGGATTTAAAAAATGTGATGTTCTCAAGATGTTTAAAACAGAAATCTTACAAATAGTTTAATCAAAAGCAACACTGGAGTCTCTCAGCAACCTAATTTGTTTATGTATGTGATCCTGAATCAAATCTGGAAAGTAATCCATCTGCATATTAATTCACCTCATTTCAATTCATAAGCATCTACATGACATCAGACACCAATTCAGGCAGTAAGAATGAAAAAAAAATAGAAGCATGTACACTGCTCTGAAGGAACTAAAATAACTATAATATAAGGTGGTAGGTGTCGTACTAGGAACCTCATGTGCGTTGGGAACATGTAATTCTGTCCCAAGTTTCCACACTAAATTTTATGTGCTCTCCAGACTGTTTAGACATGTAAGAAAGTAGACTATGAAGAGAGAAATTACCTATTAATGCTTCAAAACAATTGGCCATTGCATGTCGAAGGTCCGATTCTCTACAAAGGTCAGGCCCATGAGCATACAGCATAAATCGATCCAGTTCAAGTTTCTGCAACATTCACAATGACAAAACATAAGGAAGAGTTTGCCAAAATCTTAACTACAGTAACTCACCATCTCTTGCAGAGGGTTGGTGTGGAGACAAGATGGGGGTGGGAGAATGGTTACAAATCTATCGGCCTCATACAAGTATATTAAGAGAGAGTTTAGTTTACCATTCATTAGAAGTCCTATACATATAGGTTGGTTTTGACTAACTCTGTTCTTTCCCAAACAGGCTTCTACAAACTCCAATAGTTCAAGTAGGGTTCAGAACTGATCAGATCTGAACTTCCCAATTTCAAGTTCAGACCAAGCACTAGCCCAGGCTGGAATAAGACTCTGCTACGAGACCATAAGACCCTGGGTTCATCTAATATGCCTAGGGAGAGAACTGCAAACCTAACCCAAAGTTCTGAAAGTCAATTTCACTTCTTTGACTTGAGTCATGTGGTACCGACAATGTCAGCACCATACAAAACAGACTTTTTGTTGTTGTTTTTTGGAGACAGAATCTGGCTCTATCAGTGCAGTGGCATGATCTTGGCTCGCTGCACCCTCCACCCACCAGGTTCGAGTGATTCTCCTTCCTCAGCCTCCCAGGTAGTCAGGACTACAGGTGTGAGCCAACATGCCATGCTAATTTTTATATTTTTAATAGAGACAGGGTTTCACCATGTTGGCCAGGCTGGTCTCAAACTCCCGACCACAGATGATCCAGCTGCCTCAGCCTCCCAAAGTGTCAGAATTGTAGGCATGAGCCACTGCAACTGGCCCAAAACAGATTTTTATGTGGTAGAGTGAAGACCCTCAGAAGACTTCAAAATGCCTTATACCTCTAAATCTTTTTTTAAAAATTTTTAGGGGAGCCTGATATCTTTGCATTTGTGTCCCCCTTTATGAGGTTTCCATACTCATATCTCTGTGGGTTCAGTGAGACCTTCTGAGCAATGAATTGGATTGATCTTAAGGGCTTTGAAAATATCACTTGTAATGAATTGTGTTTCATTTTCTGATTTGGCCTCAGAAGAGTTTAGAGCCAAATTTGTGGCGCTGTTTTAGGGGTAGGGCTGAGGAATACGTCAGTGCATACTAACTTTACCTCTGGATTCATTTCACTATCTTATTCATATTTTTCCTTTACTTTGATCTCCGTGGCTGCTTCTTTCTTATTCCATGGTATTACAACATACAAATCAATTCTGACCTTTTAGAACTAGACACAATGTGAAAGAATATTTTTATAAAACTCCTGAGATCGAATAAATGGAAATCATAATTCTTCCCATAAAAAAGATACAAACATTGCACAAATACGCAATAAATCAATTTCCATCACCATGTAATTCAATTCAATAAATACTAAGCAATAACATGCCACATAACATGGAACAAATCACAAGTCAATGAACAGCCTAGGCCAATATGAGTTCCACCAGTCCTCAGACAAAAGACATACATTTTGTGTGTCTCAGTATGTGTGTTAAATATCCATATTTATTTATATTGGAAAAAGACAAAGACAATAAAAACAAGACATATATGCTGTAGTATTTTGTACTGTTTGAAATCTGTGATTATAAAATATACTCAAATGAGTTTTGACGACCGCAAACGCAATAGCAAAAAATATCTCTTTTTAAAAATTGATCCCAAAGTGCAAGAGTTTATACTAGAATATGTAAATTTCATCCGTTTCACAACTTCACTGGGAAAATCTAATTGTTTGCTATCTCTGGAGCCCTGCTTGTGAGCAGACTGCAAGCCATATTTTATCTTATAAACATCTACTGTATTCTGGAGTGCTACGATGTGAATTTCCTGACTTCTTCTAGTCTCTACTCTATATCCTTATTTTTCCATGTAGGCACTAGTACAACTTTTAAAAAGGAGACAGTGGTATGCTACTGTTTATGTGTTAAAATGTTCATTAGTCTGGAAGGTGACCTACAGCTTTCATTAGATTCTCAAAGAGGTCAACAATCTTCTATCAATTCCCTTCCCTCCCAAATGGCTAAGGACTATGGGTGTAGATAGAAGAAAGGTGGGACCACCACAGCCTTCTTGCTGCAGCCACTGGGTGTTGGGTACCATGGGAATGGCAAGCCTTGGGTTTGGTGGAAGAAGACCACACAGAATATTCCCTGCAGGGACAAACTAGCTGCCTCTGTCATTAGGCATGGCTTTGTACAGCACCCAGTGGGTTATATAATAGCTTTTGTTTTCATGCCATGGCAATTCTCCACACTTTGTAAATATCTTGCCTACAAGTGTCTGAAAAATAATTACACCATTCCATTACATCCTAAATTAAAAACATTAAGGAACGGAGTGACAACCTACTTATTAATATGTATTCTAGTGGCATTTATGTGAATGATCAGGAAGCATTGCGACAATTAAATCAACCAAACACTTAAGCAGTTTGAAACTTCATTCATTGTGAGCCTTCTAAAAGCCAAGTTATCTTACCTGGCTACTTACAGATTTTCATTAAGACATCAATATTTACTTTCTCAAATGCCTCCAAAACCAGTTCAAAGCCTACCACTGTAGCTACAATGATGATGTTATTAAATAAAATAAAACAATGGGTTCTTGCTAACACATAAGCTAAAATTAACCACATCTTAAATATAATTAATGCCTTGGCAAGATCAAATTAAGAAACCAGTTATAAAGCTAGGATGGGCTTTATCTACTCTTTCTTTCAAAATCAAACTTTTATATCAAAATGAAGAAACTATACAGATTACTTTAGGCAAAACCCACAAAAGCTTTTCCAGTGGATCCTCAGTGTTTGGGGATTTAAGAGCCACCATTCTACCTACTATTAAATAAACCCAGAGGTCTATAAAAATGTAAGGATTTATCACAAGAACATGGGTAGCATCAATAAAAACAGCCCCTACAAAATTATTAACATCTTTGTTTAATTACTATAAACAAGTATTATGCCTAGCCCTTTATAAACAAAATCATTAAAACTCATAATCTCATTTAATTCTCATAATCAGGCTGTGTGGCAAGGGCTAATATCATTTCCGTTTTACAGATGACAAAGCAGAGGCTTGGAGAAGAGAACAACAATTTGTTAATTTGTCCATGGCCACCTGTTTGTAAGAGGAAGAGTGTGGACTGGAACCCTGATGAGTCAATGCAAGTGTCCATGTTCTTATGAGCTATGATTTATTATAACAAGACATCATATGAAGATGGAAACATCAAATCAGATCACATAAATAAAATGCCTGGCATGAATGTGAATTAAGAAAAGGTTCTGTTAGTCACTGAGCTAAGCCAATGAGGCTAGGGGGACAGCCTAAAACCTAAATCTTAATAGGATTTGTGATTTGGGGGATTCTCAAAGGTGTATAAAGTACTCCTAGTGGATAAAAAATGGTCTGGAATATTCTGTTCAAAGCTATCATTTGGCTTGTTAACGTAAATTAAAAACAAATGTAACAGAAATGTTACACAAAGGGAAAATATAGTATATTTCCTTTCTTTTGCTTTGTTCCCATGTTCCTTTTCCCCAAATGTTTAACTCTGTTCATGCACACCTGTCAAATTTTTCTTCATCTGTTTTCAGGTTACCTCATTGTGGAGTTCATTAGCTGCTGGTGAAACTCACAAAGGTAACAGAACTAATAAGGCTGGATCTTTAAAACCCAACAAAAAAATACTTCCTGGTCTGTAAAATATTACATCCCTAATATATCCTAGAGACTTACTTATTCAAATGCAAAGTTATGCATGGACAGAAGAAGAGCAAGTCAGACGTAACTACAAATGCCGCAGATGTTTTCTGTACCTTTGCTAGCATGGCAAGGTGCTGATTCTGAACAATGGCAGTCCGATAGGTTGCTAATCCTCCTTCTTCCAGACTAGGAAACAAATAGTACAAATGGACACTACAAAAAAAAGCACATGAATAAATATGCATCACAACATTTTGTCTGTGGCTCTGAGTCACAGAAACAGGGCTAGCACACAGTATCTGCGCAATGGATAACAGCTGAATCAAACTAAAGGATCTGATTACAAGTCTTTGAAAGCTGGGTAAGAACAGTATATCTGAACGTGCTAAAACCTAGACCATTCACTCATTTTCACATTTATTTCTGTTAAAAGATTTTTCTGAAATCTGACGACAACAAAGAGCAGAATAATCAGTCACATTCTAACAGCAAACATATTTAATACTAAAAATTAGGAGTGAAACAAATGCTTTTCCTTGGGCTGAGTTATGTGTGGCCCCTGGAGAGAGGAGTCCCTTCTCCTAATTATGTCCATCTTGTGAAAAGAAATGACCTAAAGAGAATAATAAACAGCTCAAGCAGTTCTAAGAGAAGCATGTATTGTCTCCCTTTAAAAGAGAAATTGTGTCAGTATAGAAAAGCAAAACACACTTTCCTCCCCCTACTTTCTTTTCTTTCTTTCCTTTTTTTTTTTTTTTTTGAGATGGAGTCTCACTCTGTCAAGCAGGCTGGAGTACAAAGGTGCAATCTCAGCTCACTGCAACCCACCTCCCAGGTTAAAGCGATCTCCTGCCTTGGCCTCCAGGTAGCTGTGACTACAGGCATGCAGCACCATGCCTGGCTAATTTTTGTATTTTTAGTAGAAATGGGGTTTTGCCATGTTGGCCAGGCTGGTCTCAAACTCCTGATCTCAGGCAATCCACCTATCTCAGCCTCCCAAAGTGCTGGGATTACAGGCGTGAGCCACCATGCTCCAGCTTCCTACCCCTACTTTCAAATTAATGATCCTAAAATACTTCTGGAGAGAAAACACACACACACACACACACACACACACACACACACACGAAAATCTGGTCATTAAAATTACTTGTAAGCTTTACTTCCCTTGAGATCAGAAAGAGCAAGAAAGGGATCAAAGACAAATCCTAGAAGATGAAATGACATTTTAAAATATCATCCCTTTCTTTACAAATTGAATATAAGCTCTGAAGCATCTAGACCAAGACAAGCTGATCTCATGTGGCTGTAAGCAACTTTAACATATACTTGACAGGACAGAGACACCAGCCTTTCATCTTGTAATCTCACTCATTACAGCATCAGTGAGTGCAAGCTGTCAGGGCAAGAGCCACAGACATGTGGCTTTTGAGCTCTACAAAAGAGATAAAATACATGGTGTTTCAATGCCTTATTTGGCTAATTACAAAGAAAGCAATGTAATAAGCCTGAAGTATGTTACCTATAAAATGTAATTATTGAAGAATTGTAAAAAAAAAACAAAAAAGCCTAATTACCTGGTCAGAAATTCAACAACAGCATCACCCAGGAACTCCAACCGTTCATTGTGATTAATCCTACAATGGGAATTTAAAAGATCACTTAAAATAAAATACTAATACCCCACCACCACCACCACCCCGCAAGAAAAGGGCACATGAGGGTTAGCACCTTTAATAATCAAAGCACTTTCCCTATTCCTCATAAATTAAGAGCACTGACCACCATCTTAGCCCAGAGGCATCTGGCACCTGCCTAATGGGAAGGAGGGGTGCATTCCTTCATACTGTGTGGTTCAGGCTTTCTACCTGGGGGCTTTCTTCCTCTGGGAACCAGACTTAAAGCATCCAGAGACTTCAAGGTAATATCTCACTAACAATCATTAGTATTTCCATACTACTATCAGGTAGAAGACAGAAAGAAGGATGCATTCAGTGATTTTCTGACCACTGAAAAATCCGTTTTGATACGATGTCCTAAAGACAGTCCTGCATCACTCCAACTTTAAACTCAACCCAGTATCGGAAGTCCTTCAAAATAAGTCTAATCTGCCTTTTCAGTCTCATTACCCACTCCTATCCTTTCCTATCTACACATCGGGCCCTTCTCCAAAACTACCTGGCACTCTCTGAAAGAGGCATCCCGTAAGACGCTCAGTGTGCCTCTTGAGGCCAAGCTCCCTGCCATCCCAGAGCCTTCCACTCTCTCCCATACAATGAGCCACATTGAAAATCTACTAACCCCTCAAGGCCCAGCAAAAATGTTATCTTCTTTATGAAGCCCTGCCCAATGCCCCTCATCAAAATTAATACTTCCCCCTTAGCACATAGATCATACTTTATTTATACTTTTGTTATATGATGAAGTCATATCTCGCAGGCTGTTAGTTTCTCGTGTTCGCATACAGGACTGAAATGACCAAGAAGGTGGCCCATGGAAAACCTCCTCCTGTGCCTCAGTGAAGCCAAGGGAGAACCTTCCCTCAGTGGTAAAGTGCTCTTCTCACTGCCCCTTTGGCTGAGCACAGACATGACATGAAGTGACTGAGGTTTTCAGCAGGCCACACTGGCTGCTGTGTAGACACTAGTGCAGGAAAGAGAAGCACTGAGGGGGCGCTGCAGCAGGTGCAAGGAGACTTTCCCACACGGATGCTTAGGCTAGGGAGGTCATGTGGGGGCGAGCAACAGTCAGATTTGGGATGCATTCTGGAGACACAGCTGAAAAGAACTGTTGATAGCGGGAGTTGGGATGTGGAGGCTAAGTGAAAGAAAAGAATGAAGGTCACGGCCTAGGCTTTAGCTTAAGTAGCTCGAGAGGAGTAGTGCCACTGCTGTGGAGGGGATGACCAAAAGGGGAGCAGGTTTAGGGGAAAAGCAAAAGGTGCATTTTGGACATGTTAACTTTGAAATGCCCTTTATCAAATATCCAAATGGAGAGATCCAGTAGAGTGCTGGATAGTAATCTACTGCTCATGGGCTAGGACAAAGTTGCTAATGAATCTTTAGGGTTGGTCAATGTTCAGACAGAATTTTAGGTGATGAATCATATGACACCACTTGAGAGGATGCAGCCCGTGGGAAAAAGGGTCCCAGGAATGAACCCAGGGAGGGCCTGGGTAGAGGGAAGTTGAGAAGTCAAGCAGAAGGGAAGCCAGAAAAGGAGACCTGGCCCGGGAGGGAGGAGGAAAGGAAGCCAGTATGCTCTCCTCGAGCCACAGGGAAGAATGTGTTTCAAGAGAGAAGTGGTCAGCCATGCCCAGTGTTGCTTAGATTCAAGTCAGATGAGAACAGACCACTGACTCAGTCCTGTGAAGGCGCTGAGGCCCTTGATAGGATATCTGTGAAGTGCTGGAGACAAACCTGATTTTGACTACAGTAGGCTGGAGAAGTAATAAGTTACATGGGATTGTACAGTAGCCCTCCCATACCCATGGTTTCATATTCCACAGTTTCAGTTACCCCTGGTCAACCACAGTCTAAAAACATTAAATGGAAAATTTCAGAAATAAACAATTCAGAGGTTTTAAACTGCATGCTCTTCTTCACCACACGGTAAATTCTTGCGCTGTCCCACCTCTCCCACCTGGGATAATCCCCTTTTCAAGCATGTCTATGCTGTCACTTAGTAGCCATGTGGGCTACCAGATCGACTGTTGTAGTATCTCAGTGCCTATGTTCAAATCATCCTTATTTTACTTCATAATGGCCCCAAAGCACAAGAGTCATGATGCTGGCATACTGTCATTTATTTACCTTTTACTTTTATTTTAGGTTCAGGCATACATGTGCAGGTTTGTTACACAGGCAAATTACATGTCACGGAAGTCTGGTGTACAGAAAGCATGTTGTTATAACTGTTCTATTTTATTATTGCTGCTAACCTCTTACTGTGCCTAATTTATACCTTAAACTTCATTATAGGTATGTATGTGTAGGAAAAAACATAGTACATACAGGGTTATGTATTACTATCTTTGGTTTCAGGC